>JAKTTO010000014.1:0-288655 GCA_030581535.1 Yamadazyma siamensis
CAATTTGTCCAAAACCCAAGCGTACTTGAAAGAACCTTTACCTAATTCAGCAGCTTCTTTTTCGAACTTTTCGATGGTTCTCTTGTCAATACCACCACACTTGTAAATCAAGTGTCCGGTGGTGGTAGATTTACCAGAATCGACGTGTCCAATAACGACTAAGTTGACGTGAGTTTTTTCTTTACCCATTATTAATTTCTATTTCTTGAAAGAACAAGTATGTAAAATTTTTTTGAAGGGGCGAAATCTTGCTAATTTATAGAAAAATTTTTCACTTTGAAAATTTTTTTCTGCGATGATGCTGGAGCACTTTGATTGGGAGCCCCGCTCCACTCAGGGCGGAACTGATATATGCTTAGGGCCCGCATGGCAACGGAAAGTGCAGTTTTGAGGGGCCCAGGATGTAGTTTGGGGAGCTGGGGATGACGTGGGATGGTTTTTTCGCCTTCAAATGTGTTGGGTGTGTGTGTTTTGTGGTTGTATTCCCGGAGCTGGGATTCGGGGCGTGCGCGTGGCTATTTGCAGCAATGAAGATAGAGGTTCTATACATTTCCAGAGATGAAAGAGGTGAGTTGGAGGAGGGAGCGGGGGTCACGTGTGTGAGTACTGGGAGATGGGGGTGTGGGTGTGGGTGTAAGGGTCTACATGGTGTGTCACGTGCATGGGTGGTGTAACTTGCAAGGTGTTTGTTGGGAGTGTTGGTTGGGATTGGTGATTTGGGAATTGGAAATTGGTGATTTGGGAATTGGGGATTTGAGAATTTGAATTGGGGATTGGGGATTTGAGAATTGGAATTGGGGATTGAGAAGATTTGAAGAGCGAGAATTAAGGAAACAGTTCTCACCTCACACCTCTCACCTCTCGCTCCCAGTCTCGCGAGAAACCTATAATGCAATGCGAGCACTTTGGGTGTAAGGGTCCACCGGCTGGCGTGCTGTTGTACAATGCCATTGGAGCTCTCCGTGTATAGCCGGAGATTGACTAGGCCACCTCATCGCACACGTTGTGCGCGACTCGCGAGCCGTACTGATAGGCAACATAACTGGAGCTTGATTAAATACAATTGTAGAGTAGGTGACTGTCACGTGTACGTTGTGTGACTCGTCTGTGTGTGACTCGCTCGTGTGTGTTGTTTGTATGTGTCATTTGTATCGTTTGTATCGTTTGTATGTCTTGTGTATGCTTTTTGTCCCGCATATACGGATCGTAATGCTCGTTGGTCAATCTCAAACTGGCACTCCTGCCGGCCTCTCGCGGTGCACCCTCGCCAACTCACAATGAAACTACAAGGGCGTGCACAATTAGAGTCATCCAATTCGTGATACCAGTCCATGCCTGGGTTTCTCCTCGCTATCCTGTCTACTTGTTCTGTCGCCTGTGTACACCAGCGGCTCTGAATTCCATCTGAGACATTTGCGTGTCCTATCCATTGTCTCAGGTGATCCGTTTTTGGTGAAATTAGGTGAAATTCGCCACGACGCCGCAGGAGAATTGGCGGTATGCGTGGTACCGAGTGTAAGGGACATACCATACTGAACCATCCGTACAAGTGATAATAGTGATGAAGGATAGAAGAGAAGAGTGTACCGTTGGATTTCAACCATAGGTCAGGTCAATGTACAGTTGGTAATAGTAATAGTAATAGAAATAGTAATAGTAATAGTAATAGTAATAGTAATAGTAATAGTAATAGTAATAGTAATAGTAATAGTAATAGTAATAGTAATAGTAATAGTAATAGTAATAGTAATAGTAATAGTAATAGTAATAGTAATAGTAATGTAATTGAGGGCTGTCGGCCATATCTTGGGGTGGATTCCACCTCAAGACCGCCATTATTGGAAATACTGAGTGGATTAGGATTGGGATCATCAGGAGAACAAGATCCAATGGTAAGGACAGTAATAGCAGTTGACGTATTAGTGAGTATTAGTAAAAAGGATGGTGAAATCGATAATAAACATGGCCATTAATAGTGATGAAAGTAACATTAACAGTGGCAGTAGTAGCAAGAGTGCTAGTAATAATGGAAATAGAATTAGTGATAGTAGGTGATAGTAGGTAATACTTATTCATAGAACAGTAAGTAATGGTGACACCTGCTAGTTCATAGTATTCCATAGTTTATTACCATGGAAAGTATAGTAATTCATAGTAATTCATCTAACTGTGGACAAAGCATGAGAAGTGTGTCATTTATTGTCATTAATTCATGGTATTCATGGTATTCATGGTATTCATGGTATTCATGGTATTCATGGTATTCATGGTATTCATGGTATTCATGGTATTCACGGTATTTAAAAGTACTCATAGTACTCATATTCATAGTACTCAAGGTACTCATAGAACTCATAGTACCCATAGTAGCACACCACCAGAAAATGAACCAAAAGTACCTGTGTTATATACTATACCTATAAATAATCAATGTGCTAAAATATACATGGATACATCGTTACTTGCGGAATATCTCCAGAGTGGACGAACTCTCAAAAGAAGACCGGGTCGTGGAAGTGGATGACCTTCTTCTTTGGTTCCTAGCAAACTGGGGGTCAATTCGTTTACCATTGGACTTGATGGATGCCAAATATCCAATGATGTCAGTGAGAGTAACCACTCCAACTAACTTCCCTGGTAACCCATTCTCGTTTCCAAGAGTGTCTTCGATTGTATTGCCGTGACTTCCTTCCACAATCCACAACCGGTGGCTCTCGGTAGCAACCAACTTGGCCAACACTCTTCCCAAACCAGTGTACTTATTGATGTGGAAGATAGGGAACTGATCCTTTCCTTCTTCGATTCCCTTTTGACTGAGATTGAAACTGATGAAATTCATCACCGACTTAAATAAAAGATGACTGTTCTTGGACGACGTAAGGTTCTTCACGTCCACAATGGAGATGTTTGCAACCAAATTGCCCTTTCTGTCTATCACTGCCAAAGAACTGATTCTCTCCACGAACATCTTGTGTAATGCATCTATCAAAAGATTGTCTCCGTAAATAGTTATAGGATTCGACGACCCGATTTCCAACTCTTCAATCGACTGGCCGAAATACTCCTCCAAGTTGAATCTCCTGGCGTTTTCCCAGATGAATTTGATGAGTCTTCTTTGAGACAAGATCCCCACGATTTCATTACTATCGTTTGTGATGGCCACTCTGTGGACGCCGTTACCCAAAGTCTCCATCACCGTCACGAGATGTTCGTTCTCGTTGAATTTGATGAATGGGTTCTTGGGGTGCAACTTGACAATGAAATTAACCGGCACTTCTTCACCTTTTTTGCCCTTTTCAACGTATTTGTCAAAGACCTGGGCAATTTCGTCGTCCACATTCAAGTCAGACACCTTTATTTTGTTCATGATCATCAAGATGTACGTGTTCAAGTCCGAGTAGTCAAAAGTGTAGCAGTTGACAAAGTTGGAAGACCCGTTTACTCCAGTACTAACGGGCACCGACGTCAAGTTGTGAGCCTCCAACGTCTCAAACGCCTTCTGGATGGAGTAAGTCTGGTCTATGGATATCAATTTGTTGCTTTCAATCAATTCGGTCAATAAAATATCATGCAATTCTACACTGGAACGAGAACTAATGGAATTATCTCTGGATAAAGAAAAGGTGTTGATGTCGTCGATGTTGCCATTGGGTTGTAAAGGAGGAGGACTACTCAAGAGCTCCACAATGGAAGGTTTTCTGGACGACTGGGCACTGGGATGGGCACTGGAATGTGAACTAGCATGGCCCAAATGTTTGTGCTGCGATTGCGATTGCGATTGCAGTTGCAGTTGGTGTTGCAGTTGCGGTTGGAATTGGTGGTGAGAGCTGGACGACGAGGGCGTGCGTTCGTGGTTGAGGGACGAGGTTGTAGATTTGGGAGACGTGGGAATTGACCGCTGAAAGTTCCCCATGTTGGCTGAAGTTGTTTTTTATTTTTCAGATACCCTCAAAAATGGAGGAGAAAATGACTTGAAAAAGTGTGTGCTGAACAGAAATACTTTACAATGATAGGGGGCACCCACGCACGTGACCCGTGATCGGCTGGGTGGAAGAGAGTTGTTTACTGGGTTGTGTGGGGACACTACCCATACGGCAGGGCTGAGGGGCGGTTAGATGCCCCTGGGGCAAGGAGTTTGGATTTTGGTTGTTGGTGTTGGAGGCTGACGAGAGTTGCCTGACTTGCTGCGTGGTCGTGGGGGCACCACCAGGTGGTGCGGACTCGCGGTGGTGCGGGCTCGCACGAACTCGCGGTGGTGTGGGCTCGCGGTGGTGCGGGCTCGCTGTGGCACGAACTCGCGGTGGCACGAACTCGTGGTGCTCTGCCCTGCTCCGTCCAGCCTCAGGCGAGCCTAACCCATTGTGCCTGACACCTCGTGCGCCCACCAACGATAAGTAAAGAACCAGGCCTCCCACAATCCCACAATCCCACAATCCCCTAATCCCAATCCCAGAATCCCAAAATTGGCACTCACACTCCAACCACACAACCCAACAATCCCTCTCCATCTTGCCACAATCACCATCCTCTCATATGAGGCGATTTCGACTCACGCTACCAACAGAATCACCCAATGTCTAGTTGCAAGTGGTCCAATATTGGAAGCGTAATTAGAAACGGTTGGGAACTGATAATCTGTGGTCGGAAGCCCTGGCAGAAACGGCCCCCGGAAGTTGCTAAAGATGGCTCATTAAGTGGGAAAGGAGGACCGGGACGTGGCTCCACCAACGCACGATTCGGGATCTAGAGTGCACACGACGGGCTATGTCCGTCGTATAAGCCCAAAATCCGCTACACAGCACCCACTTGCGCACATCCCCGGTGTGAGGGCACCCACCGCCTGCACACAAGCCAAGGGAAGGCCGTGATCAATGCCCTCGGAAGTGCACATGGCTAAAACTCAATTCCGGATACCCAACATTTTCTACACCGTTAAAAAAAATCGTATAAAATCTTTTATATTCCCTGATTTTATTGCTCGTGTCGAATTTCCAATGTCTAGTGATCAAGATCGTTTAGAGATTGCTGATTTAACAGCCTTAAATGCTATTGCTGCCGGTAGTAATAAGAAAAACCCCAGAATCGTGGCTGCTGGAATCGGTGGGAAATTAATGGGTACCAAATCTTTAGTCACAGTTACTGCTGAACAATTAACTGAAGACTTAAAAGGTTCAAATCTTTCTCAAGCTGAAAAGGATAAACTCATCCAAGAAGCTAAGGAAGCTAAACAAGCACAAGATGAAAAAGAAGCCAAGGATCTTCTTAAAAAACATATTTCTGAACAACCATGGACGGTTGCAAATTGGTACAAACATATCAATTGGCTTAATTTTGCTTTGGTTGTTGCAGCTCCAGTTTTCGGGCTCTACGAAGCTTTCTTCAAGATTCCTGCTCAAAGATACACCTTGATTTTAGCATTTGTACTTTATCTTTTCAGTGGTATTTCTATTACTGGAGGTTATCATAGAGGTTGGGCTCACAAGTCTTATGAAATGTCTTACCCAGTCAAAGTATTTTTCGCATTTTTTGGTGCTGGTGCTATCCAAGGATCAATCAAATGGTGGGCACATTCTCACAGAGTCCACCACAGATATACCGATACAAATAAAGATCCTTACGATGCCAGAAAAGGTTTCTGGTACAGTCATATCACCTGGATGTTGCTCATTCCAAACCCTAAAGATAGAGCTAGAGCCGATATTTCTGACTTGGTGTGCGATCCAGTGGTGAAGTTCCAACACAAACACTATTTGAGTGCTCTTCTTGTGTCTGCTTACATTGTGCCTACATTGGTTGCTGGATTGTTCTGGGGCGACTACTGGGGAGGATTCATCTACGGAGGAGTCCTTAAGTCCATGGTCATCCAACAAGCAACCTTCTGTGTCAATTCATTGGCCCATTGGATCGGTAAACAACCTTTCGATGACAGAAGAACTCCAAGAGATCACGCATTGACTGCTCTTGTTACATTTGGAGAAGGATACCACAACTTCCACCACGAATTCCCCAGTGACTACAGAAACGCCTTGAAATGGTACCAATACGACCCAACCAAGGTGACGATCTGGGCCTTATCCAAGCTTGGATTGGCCTCCAACTTAAGAACCTTCAGTCAAAATGCCATCGAACAAGGTAGATACCAACAACAACAGAAGAAATTGGAGCAAATGAAGGCTAAATTACAATGGGGTAAAGAGGTTAATGACTTGCCAGTTTGGGATAGAAAAGAGTTTAACGAAAGGGCTAAGAAAGAAGGATTGATATTGATATCTGGAATCATCCATAACTGTAAGAACTTCATCAAGGAACATCCTGGTGGACAAGCAGTTGTTAGGGCGTCTTTGGGTAAAGATGCCACTGAAGCTTTTAATGGTGCCGTTTATGCTCATTCAAATGCTGCTCACAATTTGTTAGCAAATATGAGGGTGGCAGTTTTGAGAGATAGTAATCCTCTGAACAACACCTTTGCAGTTCAACAAAGGTATTTGGATGAACACGGTCTTTATAAGAAACTTGAATGAAGAGTATGATAGGGAGATTGGATATTGTATTTAGCGTTATTTATTTAATCCCATGCGATTAATTATTGGTTGTAGGATTGTGTTTTTAGACTGTTTCTACCAGCAGTTAACTCTGATACCGAATGGACGATTCAGCTTCATTTGTGTCGCAAGCGGTACCGTATAGGATGTTTCAATTGACGAGTGTTGTGCCACCACTTCCAGGCTCAGAATATTCCTCCGGCATTTGGCTGCGAAAATATATCCCTTTGACTCTTTTGCTTTTGAATACCTGGCTTCCTTTTTTCGTCTCTTCCAAGTTGGCCCAGAGGCCTCGTTCCCAATTATACATGTGGCCATTGATATCTTGAGTACCTTGTCGTCAACCAAACTGCTTCAAAATCCTAGAAACACCTGATGGAAGAGATCAAGAAAAGAGCTATCTGACTCAAGAACAGAACTAGGAAAAACTGCCATGATACATCACACATGAAGTCGGACCTGACATGTGGGTCTTCACCCGAAGCGAACTGGTTTCTGTTGTGTATTTCGAACCCTTTTCGTATTAAGAGTCTCTCAATTTTGGCGTTCTGGCTGAGTGAAAAATCGTGGTGGTGCCCCCATCCACTTCGTGAAAACGATTCAAGACTCAGCTAATCCTTGCTAAACCCAGATACTCCTGTCGCTGCTCAAGAACGAACCCACGACTTCTTCTCACTATTTCTCTTCACCAAATTATTAGGAAACTAAAGCATGACGAGTAAAGGTTCGCAAGAGTTCTTTGGCAGCTTCCTGGCTGATACATATTGGAACTTTTTTGGCCCAAGTGCTAACTTAGTTTGTGCAATCTATTCCTGAATCATAACCAACTAATATTTGTTAGACAAGTAACTACGTTAACAGCTTGTGCAATTCACTAACAGACATAATAGGCCCCAATAGGCGAAATCTCAGTGCGCAGAAAAACTCATGCTAGAATTCTAAAATTCAATGCCTAAATTCTAAACTCATGCTAAAACACACCCAGAGAGAGAGCAGATACACAAATTAAAAAGTGTCGAGATTGTCATTTTTTGTCATACTGTTCTCTTCGTCTCGTGTCTGTAAGCAATATTTGTATGGCACTCCTGCTTCCAAAGAGTCTTGTTCGTGACTTACCGTTTAGTATCCTCTTACGCTTCGCATTATGGCTGCGAAGCCATCCGTTCGAGTGTCACCCACAGACCATTTAATACATTAAACGGAATAAGTACAATAAACACCAAGCCAATTCTATCCCATCAATCCTCTTGTATCCCAAATCCCTCCATTCCTCCTGGTCCTTTGGCTTGTCACCTGACCTTTGGCCACCTGTCATTTGATCGCATGTCATTCGGTCACCCAAAAATCTTCCGATCACAAAAAAAATCTCCCGATTTTTTAAAATCAGGAGACTCGCGAATTAGGCAATAAAAAGTAACACCACTTTGTCATTTTGCACCCAAATGGATGGAGTATAAAAGGTAGGCAGATTGCGTTACTCAACCCATCATCAATTGAAAGCATCTCATTTATTCAATACAAACTTAAAACACAATCAACAATGGCCGTAATTCCAAGAACTTCATACTTCCAATTAGCTATTAGAAGAGCACCAGCAGTAGGCATTTGGGCCACTGCTTTGGGAGCATTTTTTGCATGGCCACACATCTACGGATTGGCCTCTGACAAGGCTCACCATGTTCAAAGAATCAACTACAATATTATTTAATTTACATACACTCACGATATACGATAAATGAACACACTTATTTGACTGGGTCTGTAGTATCACGTGATACACTGTAGTTTCAATTTTGGCTCTAAAGTTCGGCAGTGAAGTTCGGCCAGTAGCGTAGTGACTGTGACCCTGTATAACACACATCTACAGTAGATTCACTTTTAGTTGTTTATTGGTCTCTAAATATTCAAGCATACTCAATGGTGGCCTTGCCGGAAACCTTAACGATGGTGTTTCCGAATTGGTCCTTGGTTCCTTCGTTCTTGATATCAGCTCCCAACACTCTGACGGCGTAGTTCTTGGCCTTACCAGAAGCAGAAATATCAAATCCAGTGGCAGTCTTCTTGATGGTGATTTCGGCGTTGTATTCACCCAATTTATTGATGTCAGGAATCTTGACGGTTTTGTCTTCACTCAATTCGAAAACATTGATCAAAACGTCTTCGTGGTATGCGTAGTCTGGCTTGGTGACTTTTGCGTCTGGTCCAGCACTAGCAAAGGCAGAGTTAGGTCTTACCAATAATGGCAAAGATTTGTAGTCATGAACTTCTTCAAACCATTTTCCTTCAGAAGCGTCTCTGGTCTTACCATCCAAGTATCCGTACCATTTGCCTTTTGGCAAGTAGAATGAAACGTCTCCTTCAGCATTGAAAACGGGCGCAACCAAAAGAGAGTCTCCCAAAAGGAATTGGGTGTCAACAGTAATGGCAGCTGGATCCTCAGGGAATTCCAATAACATGGCTCTTTGAACTGGAGTGGCAGTTTTGTGAGCTTCAATGGCCTTATCGTAGATGTATGGCATCAAAGAAAGTTTCAAGTCGGTGAACTTCTTCAAAACAACCGATGCTTCGTCATCGAAGTTCCATGGAACTCTGTAAGAACTAGAACCGTGTAATCTGGAATGAGACGATAATAATCCAAATGCACACCATCTCTTGTATACAGCAGGATCTGGACTACCTTCGAATCCACCGATATC
The DNA here is from genome assembly GCA_030581535.1 of Yamadazyma siamensis. NCBI lineage: Eukaryota > Fungi > Ascomycota > Pichiomycetes > Serinales > Debaryomycetaceae > Yamadazyma > Yamadazyma siamensis. The sequence continues at coordinate 9,239 of JAKTTO010000014.1, forward strand.
GTGAGACCAGAATCCAAAGCCAGATAAAGTCAAGGACAATCCACCTCTCAAAGATTCGGCCATGGCCTCGAATGTGGACTCACAGTCTCCACCCCAATGGACTGGGAACTGTTGGGATCCCGCAGTAGCAGATCTAGCGAAAAGACATGCTTCATTCTTACCCAACTTCTTTTCCAAGACTTCGAAAACACACTTGTTGTATAAGAAGGTGTAGTAGTTGTGCAAAGCGACTGGGTCCTCACCGCTGTAGAATTTGACGTCTTTAACGGGGATTCTTTCTCCGAAATCAGTCTTGAAAGAGTCGACTCCCAAGTCAATCAAATCAGACAATTTGTCTTGGTACCATTTCCAAGCATCTGGGTTGGTGAAGTCAACAATTCCCATACCAGCTTGCCATAAGTCAGTTTGGTAAGAAGATCCGTCGGTGTTCTTGATCAAGTATCCTTTGGTGTCTGCTTCTTCAAATAACTTGGATTCTTGGGCGATGTAGGTGTTGATCCAAACGCAGGTCTTGATATCGAAATCCTTTTTCAATTTAGTCAACATTGCCTTAGCATCTGGGAAGTATTCGGGGTCGAATTCGAAATCAGACCACTGGAATCCCTTCATCCAGAAACAGTCGAAATGGAAAGTTCTCAATGGAATGTCTCTATCTTTCATACCTTGCAAGAAGGAAGAAACGGTGTCGATATCGTAAGAGGTGGTGAAAGATGTGGTCAACCACAAACCAAAGGTCCATGCTGGAGGTAAGGCTGGCAATCCAGTCAAGGCAGCGTATTTCTGTAACACATCTTTTGGAGTAGGACCGTGAATGATATAAATCTTGGCTCCTTCACCAGGAACGGTGATGTTGACTCTGGTGGTTCTTTCACTTTGCAATTCAAAGATCACATTGGATGGAGTGTCCACAAAAACACCGTATCCTCTGGAAGATAAGTAGAAAGGAACGTTTTTGTAGGTCCATTCAGATGAAGTACCACCGTCTTCATTCCAGATTTCGACTCTTTGACCGTTTTTCAAGAAAGGCCCGAATCTTTCACCCAATCCAAACAACTTTTCTCCCACACTCACGTGAAGCTGGGCCGTGATGTACTTGGAAGGCTTGCCGTTCCGAGCGTCGGTCACGTGACCCAACGATCTGAAGCCGAGTTTGGTCAAGAGTTTATCGTTGCCCCTGAAGTCAATTCCAAATCCTTCCTGAGCGACTTTAGCAGTGATTTCACCAGAAGATAAGGTGGAAGAAAGCAGATCTTCGGTGGTGGTGATGTCAACACTTTTGGTGCTGGCATTGAGCTGGAACTTTGGTTGTTTGTTGTTTTTGTATTTAGACAAGTGATGGTAGGATTCCACACCCACAATTCCTTCCAAAGGAGAGGTAATTTTGGTGGTGATGGTTCCGGTATTCAAAGTGGCACCTCTATTGACGATCTTTTTGGTAGCAGCCATGGTGTAGATGGAATCTTTATCGACAACTGTTTTGTAGGCGTCGGTGGCCCAGTTGATGGTAACACCATCTCTGACCTCCCACATTCCTCTGGTGAAGCGGTTGGGCACTTCCACGTGTCTATCAGAATCAAATGACATAATTGAAGTTAGTTCAAAAACTGGTTCGGACTCAAACGAGTTTTAAATACGCACTCTCAAATTTCCCCGGAATTTTTGAAACCAGGGCTATATGCAGGAGGAGTCGGATTTACGAGTAATTTTCCACGATTGATGAGTAAGATGTGGGAGAGGGAGAGACGGGGGTTTCGGGCCACGGATCGTGGTGGACGCCGTGTTGGGATTGGAGTGAGTAGGGGGGAGGGGGGCGTGGGTGGTGGTGCAGGGACAGCCGGTGGAGTGCGAGAGAAAATAAGGTTTGGTGCTTGAGATCACCGGTGACTTGGCTATTTGGTTCCGTGCCAATAACACACTGGAGAAGTTGAGAAGTTGAGAAGTTGAGAAGTTGCGTAACAAAAAAGTACAGGCCAAGTATACAGGCCAAGTACACAAACACATGTACACAAACACATGTACTTAAACACATGTACACAAACACATGTACACAGGCCAAGTACACAAACGCAAGTACACAAACACATGGACACAACCATCTACACAAACCATGTAACCTCAAGTAGACAACAAATAGACAAATCGTGTACACAGTCCAAGTACGCAAACCTCCAAGAAAACCTCCACCCAGCCAAGCTTCCTGGCACGCTTTTGGCACGCTTTTGGCACGCTTTTGTGACACTTTTAGTACCTTTTTAGCTCACTCTGGCTTTCCTATCGGAAACACGCTCTTTTCCAACGTGAGGCTCACAGCATGAGCTGGCTTACAAACAATAGCGGGGTACTTTTTCGCAGGTGGAGGCTCGCAGGTGGAGGATCTCTTATCGACTCAGATAATATTACGGCTCAGTGGTGGCTTATGTCAGTGCTACAGCCAGTGGATATGTCAGTGGATAGTTGTGCCACTCCCACGAGCACAGTGCCGTGTAGTACCGCTCAGTACCGTTCAGTACCGTTCACTACCGTCCAGTGCCACTTGTTTGCGTAGAGTAATCAGTCCTCACCTTTGGCCCGGCTGCAAATTGCGAGAAAACTTCCACACAAGAAAGTTCCACACCATAACCTGGGGAACCGGATTTACGAGCGCCAACGGCTCTAACACATATCACTTGTAATGCCAATTAGTCGAGGTGCTAGCGTCACACTCGACCCGGTGTGCCTCGGGCTGCCTCGGGAGCCAACTCCAGTGACGGTGCTGGGTCACACCGAGTGTTCAGTCACAAACTTGTTGGCCTTAACTCTTGCACCGTAGAATACCTTGACTCCTCCCCCACTCTACCCCGGAATATTGGCCTATGGAATCCCACTGGTGAAGCTGCTGGTGCAGGACCACGGAGGTTCCTCCACTCTGAGCCCCCACAGATCTTTGTCGTATACGAACGCACATTAGTGTATAAATACGGTGGCATTCTTCACTTCTGTAGATAATGGAGCCGGAACAAGAAAAGAAAGTGGAGGTGTCACATCTCGAAGACGACAGCGATGTGTCCATCAAGTCTGGTAACAAAAATGAGGTCATGAACGACGTCTTAGATGCCATAGATAACGAACATCAGATTTCTGTAAGAGACGCCTTGAAAACTTACAAAAGTGCTGTTTTCTGGGCAGTTGTAGGATCCAGTACTATCATCATGGAGGGTTACGATACCTCGTTGATGAGTTCCTTCTTCGCTTATCCTTCTTTCAAGGAAAAGTACGGCCTGTTAAGACCTGATGGATCTTATGAATTGACCAGTAGCTGGCAAGTGGGGCTTAGTTGTGCAGCCTCTGCAGGTACGATTATCGGGGTTCTCTGTAACGGTATTTTGATCGAAAGATTCGGTCACAGAAGAGTCATTATGGGTGCTTTGAGTGCCATGACATGTCTTATTTTCATTCCTTTTTTTGCACCTTCGGTTCAGGTTTTGGTTGCCGGCCAAATTCTCTTGGGGTTGGTGTGGGGTTTATTCAGTACCATGGGTCCCACGTACGCCTCGGAGATTGTGCCTGGGGAGTTGAGAGCTTATTTGACTGCTTACACCAACATGTGCTGGGCCATTGGCCAGATCATCAGTGCTGGTGTTTTGAGAGGATTGGTCAATAACACCACCGAATGGAGTTACAGGATTCCTTTTGCTTTACAATGGATGTGGCCCGTTCCGCTTTTCATTCTTACCTACTTTGCACCAAACTCGCCATGGTGGCTCGTGAGACGTGGCCGGTCCGAAGAGGCTCTGAAGTCGTTGGTCAGATTATGGGGCAAAGAAGTGCACCATAAAATCAACCAACAGATCTCTATGATGGAGCACACCACCAAAACCGAGTACGAGTTGGACAACTCCAAGGGCCAGGATGAAAGAGGTATCAAGGCCTACAAGTTGTGTATATCTGGAAGCAACAGAAGAAGAACCGAGATTTGCTGTTTGACGTTATGCTCTCAAATTTTGAGTGGTTCTGCCATTGCCTTTTCACCTTCGTATTTCTTCAGTCAAGCAGGTCTTAATCCTGGCGATGTGTACAAATTGAACTTGGGTACCAAGGCCATCTCGTTCACAGGGTGTATTGTGTCTTGGTTCCTCATCAACAGATTCAACAGAAGAACCATTTTCGTCACTGGCCACGGAATCCTCGCTACGTTGTTACTTTTGATCGGAGTGTTGGCCTCTCCAGCCCAAACCACAGGCTTGAAATGGGCACAGTGTGCTGTTTGTATGGCGTGGGTGGGTACTTACGCTTCCACTGTGGGTCCTTTGGCTTACACTATCATTTCGGAAATGAGTTCTACCAGACTCAGAGCCCAAACGTTGGCGTTGGCAAGAGGCTCATATAATCTCGTGGGTCTTATCAGTAATATCGTGGAGCCATACTTGATTAATCCGGGTTCTGCTAACTTGAAGGGTAAGACTGCTTACTGTTGGTTGTTGACCTCGTTTCCTATATTTGTGTGGTCCTACTTTAGAGTCCCCGAGACCAAGAATCGTACTTACTACGAGTTGGATTCTCTTTTCGAGCGTCGTATCTCTGCCAGGAAGTTTGCCAGCACTGAGGTGGATCTTGAGCCTGTTGATATCGACAACAGGAAGTAATAGTATGTTTAGTGAATTTGATATAAGTGAATGACAGCATGTGGTAGTGTGAGGGTGATATTGATCGAGTGATTGGAGTGCAGGGTAGGTAGTGTGATTGGAGTGAAGGGTAGATAGTGTGATTAAAGAGATGTAAGTCGGTGGCTTGCGTATCAAGAGGAATGGTGATCTAGTTAGTGAGAACTAGCGAAGACAATAGTGATTATCTGGAGTGGTGGCATAGTTATTGAAGTAGTTCTCGGTGAAGTGACAGAAAGTGTTAAAGTGGCACAGTAGTCACCAAGAACCAAGGGTAGTTACCAGTGAGACATCGTGTTACCAGAGAAGACAGTGAAGTGTAATACTTCAGGGACTAATGTTGTATCAGCTGAGAACATAATCATTCAGTGGAGTGAAACTTGAGGTGTTGAGTTGAACTATTGGCAGCAGTTATTGGGTAGCATAGTTTAAGTTAGTGACGATAAGATAGAGACTATTGGTGCAGGTTAAATAAGAACTACTAGTCAAGCACCTGTAAACTACCAGTAAACTGCTATCAATTGTTAGTGAATTGGCAGGTGAAAGATAGTTGGTTAACCGATAATTAGTCAATCTATGGTCAGTTAATCGATAGCTAGTCAATTGATAATTAGTCAATTGATAGTTATTTAATTGATAGTTATTTAATTGATAGTTATTTAATTGATAGTTATTTAATTGATAGTTATTTAATTGATAGTTATTTAATTGATAGTTATTTAATTGATAGTTATTTAATTGATAGTTATTTAATTGATAGTTATTTAATTGATAGTTATTTAATTGAAAGTTGGTCAATAGATAATTATACAATCGATAATTAGTCAATTGATAGTTATTCAATCGATAGTTAGTTAATTGATAGTTAGTCAATCGATAGTTAGTCAATCGATGGCTAGTCAATCGATGGTTAGTCAATTGATAGTTATTTAATTGATAGTTAGTCAATCGATGGTGATAGTTATTCAATCGATAGGTACTGAATTGACAGTTAGTCAATTGCTACTTGGTAGCGTATATCCAGTGAAGTAATACTTAGTGGATGGGTACTTAGCCAATTGATACTAAGCGAAGTGACCCCCCGTCAATTGACCCTTATTGTACTGATTTCAGTCTGATACAGGGAAGCGTATATTAAACCTACTCCGAGGTCGTGCGCACCCCCGTTCGCGAACTATCAATCCACCGGAAACTCGTCTCGATTGACGATGACAAAACCCAAACCTTTCCAGCCCATAACCGATGTGTTGAACAGCACCAGCCCCACCAAGGCACAGTCTTTCAATGAGATCTACGGGGAGCCCGAGAATTTCTTGGAAATAGAGGTACGTTGCGCTATAATCCAACCACTCGCTCTCCTCCCTTACTAACGTCCAGGTCCGTAATCCCCAAACCCACAACTTTGGCCGGGAATTGTACACTGACTATGAGATAGTGTGTCGAGTATGTAAGCTTTTAAACAATTGTAGAACCCTACTAACACACAGACCAATATTCCTGCATTTAAAAAGAGACAAAGTAGAGTTCGAAGAAGATACTCGGACTTTGTTAAGTTGAAACAGATATTAGAAACCGAAACGTCCCGAGTAGTGATCCCTTCACTCCCTGGAAAGATTCTTTTGAACTCTAACAAGTTCAATGACTTGAATATCGAAAAAAGAAGACAAGGGTTGGAGAAGTTTATCAGTACAGTCAGCGGGCATCCATTACTCCAAACCGGATCCAAAACTTTGATTGAGTTTATTCAGGACGACCACTGGGAGCCGAAGCCGATGAATTACTACTAGGGCCGGTTGCACGGCTGTTTGATAGTATGCATAGTGATGATAAGTGACGCTTTAGGTCGAGTAGGAGTCATGTGACCTGGAGTCATGTGACCCAGTAGTCAGGTGACCCAGCAGTCAGGTGACCCAGCAGTCAGGTGACCCAACAGCCCAACAGCCCAACAGCAGCAGGCAGTCAGGTGACCAGGCCCATGTCAGGTGACCAGGCCCAAGTCAGGCCCAACAGTCAGGAGCCAGGAGATGCACAGCCGGTGGACGATCAGTTGGATCGACACTTAACCCCGATTAGTAAATATTAACCAATTGATCAAGTAACCAATGGATCAAGTGACCAATTCGGACATCACTCGGACTGGCCCAGTGAAGCATAGTGTCTGGATCACCGAAGCCAAGTAGCAGAGCTATGACCCGGAAAGGTAGAAACGGTGCTCGGAGTTATGCGCCTCGGTTACTGGGGGACCCCTGGCCGGAATCAGTACGGAACAAGTAGTAATTTTCCGAGAGGCTCCAATTGGAGAGTAGGCAAGTCCGAGGAGAGGGAATGCCCGGAGATGCAGCTCGGAGACCAGAGTGTATAGAGAATGAACATGAGCGAGAGAGATGAGAGACATAAATGAGACACAGACAAGAGACATCAACGAGACACAAAACGAGACAAGAGATAAGAGATTCAAACAAGTAACAAACGAGACTCAAACGAACACAGACAACAGTCATGGTCAAATACACAAATACCAATCCCCACCAATATTCACTTACACAAATACACACCGTACGTCGACCCTTTCACGCCAAGCTCCGTTGCATCTACCACATCCCGGCACCTCGCAGCTATCGGGATTAATGATTACCCGATTGATTCTCTGCCTAACCCCTTTCTTCGGATATAGGAGGGCTGGACTTAGGCTCTTACAAGCTCCCACCCCATCTCCATCTCCATCCCATAGCCTACACTCGCATCACACCCCAAGAATGATGCAATTGTGGGGATCAAACCTTCAGTTGGGTGTATGACGTTCCCCATACCCCAATTGAAATTGGTTGGGTGCATGCTTAAGCCCGAGCAGCCATTCGCACTGGGCATTTATTGCCAACATGAGAAGCTGGCAATTGCAGCCAAGCAAACACCTAAGTCCACCAATAACATCACCAGCGACCAAAGCCATGTTCGCAATAGTAGAGGAACCACCAACGAGACCAATGAGACCGAGGTGACATTCGGTGCCCCCGTATGTCAGGCCCCAGCGTCGACGAAAACCGGTTCGGGATTTAAGATCTGCGTGTACGGGCTAAAAGGCGTGGGCTAAAACCATGGGCTAAAACGCTCAAAGAATACGTGCGCGCACCAACCCACCCATATTCCATGCTTAACACCGGAGCAGTGCCTTAACCGACCTACCGTCACCTCCCAAACCTGCGTCAACACCGGCATCAAAGTCCGGAAGTACTCCGAGCTCACCTAAACATCCCACATCTTCAGTGCCTACAAGTGACATAGATCTCCCAATTAACATCATGTGATCACAATCATCAGGTGACGCAGATGCGATCATGTTCTGCACAGAAACACGGTACTGAAAAACAGCTGTTGGAAGCAAGCCGTCATTTGATTGACCATTATTATTCGCATACCGGCCAATCATATGATCCGAACACTGGCTTCACCCCACTTCCGATGTCGACGTTTGGTGAGGTTTTTTTTCAGCGAATCTCCTCCCAGTAGATTTAAGTTTCCTCCACACTTGAGAAAACTATATAAGTACCCACGAATCCCCCTAATATGAACAAGTTCAAACAAGCATCAAAAGCTGCAACTAACTTTTTAAAAATGACTATTCCTCAAACTCAAAAGGCTGTTATCTTCGAAACCAACGGTGGTGAATTGAAGTACACTGATATCCCAGTTCCAAAGCCTAAGGCTAATGAATTGTTAATTAACGTCAAATACTCTGGTGTTTGTCACACTGACTTACACGCATGGAAAGGTGACTGGCCATTGCCTACCAAGTTACCTTTGGTTGGTGGTCACGAAGGTGCTGGTGTTGTTGTTGGTCTTGGAGAAAACGTCACCGGTTGGAAAATTGGTGATTACGCCGGTATTAAATGGTTGAACGGTTCCTGTTTATCTTGTGAATACTGTTACAACTCTAACGAATCCAATTGTGCTGATGCTGACTTGAGTGGTTACACCCACGATGGTTCTTTCCAACAATACGCCACTGCTGATGCCGTGCAAGCTGCCAGAATCCCTCAAGGTACTGATTTGGCTGAAGTTGCACCAATCTTATGTGCTGGTATTACCGTTTACAAGGCTTTGAAGACTGCTAGCTTATCTGCTGGACAATGGGTAGCTATTTCTGGTGCCGCTGGTGGTTTAGGTTCTTTGGCCATCCAATACGCAAAGGCTTTGGGTTACAGAGTCGTGGCCATTGATGGAGGTGACGAAAAGGGTAAATTCGTTAAGGAATTGGGTGCGGAATATTACGTTGATTTCACCAAATCCAAAGACATTGTTAAGGAAGTCCAAGAAGCCACCAACGGTGGTGCTCACGGTGTCATTAATGTTTCTGTTTCTGAAGCTGCCATTGCTCAATCTTGTGAATACGTCAGATCTTGTGGTACTGTTGTTTTGGTTGGTTTACCAGCTGGTGCCAAGGTCACCACTCCAGTTTTCCAAGCCGTTGTCAAATCCGTCAGCATCAGAGGTTCTTATGTTGGTAACAGAGCTGACACTGCTGAAGCCATTGACTTCTTCACCAGAGGTTTGGTCAAGGCTCCAATCAAGATTGCTGGATTGTCTGAATTACCAAGAATCTATGAAGAAATGGAACAAGGTAAGATCATTGGAAGATACGTTGTTGACACCTCCAAGTAAACACTTCCAAGTAATCACCTCCCAGTAAGTATGGTTTATGTGTGAATGTAAATGCAAATGCAATGTAATGCAAATGTGCCGATGGCCTATTTATATAGTTTGTGAGTTGGTACCTTTGTAGTTTGTACCTTTGTAGTTCGGTTGGTACCTCTGTAGTTGCACCCTTGTACCCTTGGGGTTATGTCCGAAATACGGGGTACAACTTGCTCGGTAATCGAACTACTCTGCTGTGGTGTGTTCAATATAATTAACTACTCTATTGCGCTCTGTTCAATACAATAATTAACTACTCTAGTGCGGTACTCTGTCAATACATTCAACTACTCATTGTGCTACTTTGATCTGTCAATACAAATTACTCATTGTGCTACTGTGGTCTGTCAATACAATTAACTACATTGTGCTACTGTGGTCTGTCAATACAATTAATTACTCTGTGCTACTTTGCTCTGTCAATACAATCAACGACTCTATTGCATTACTCTGTCAATAGCTATTACCTACTTAAAAAGCTCTGTTCAATGGAGACAACAACTTGGCATCCTTGTAGAATTCAATGGTCTTGTTGGCTCTGGAACTGACACCTTCTGGAGTGAATTCCAAGTACTTGTACACATCAGGAGCCTTACCAGAAGCACCGAATCTGGTCAATCCAAATTGTTCGTGAGAGTATTTAGACCATCCAAATGGAGACATCACTTCAACGGACAAAATTGGAACACCGTTTGGCAAAACGCTCAATTTGTATTCTTCAGATTGATTGTCAAAAGTGAAAAAGTCTGGAATAGAAACAACACTGACCTTCTTACCTTCTTTTTCTAACAAGGCAGCGGCATTGACAATGATTTCAACTTCAGATCCAGAAGCAGCCAACACAATATCTGGGTTTTCAGCTTGCTTTAACACGTAACCACCTTTGCTGGCCTTTTCGATGGAAGTTCCTTCCAATTGAGGCAAGTTTTGTCTGGACAAAGCCAAGATGTGAGGAGTTGAAGTAGAAGAAACTGCAGACTTGTAAGCAGCGGAAACTTCGTTACCATCAGCAGGTCTCCAAACAGAAGTGTTTGGTAAAGCTCTGAAGTGGGCCAAGGTTTCAATAGGTTGATGGGTTGGACCATCTTCACCCAATCCAATGGAGTCGTGGGTAGCCACCCACGTGACTGGGTGGTGAGAAAGAGCAGATAATCTGACGGCACCAGCTGCGTAAGAAACAAAGTTCAAGAAAGTACCTCCGTAGTTCTTGTAGTTGGCACCGAAAGCAGCAATACCGTTCATGATGGCACCCATACCGTGTTCTCTGACACCGTATCTGATGTATCTACCAGAGTAGTCACCCAATCCGGTGGATGGGTGTTGGAAATCAACAGATCCAGTGGCTTTGGTCAAGTTGGAAGGAGTCAAATCGGCAGATCCACCAATGAATTCTGGTAAGATGGCAGATAAGGAGTTGATGACACCTTCAGACAACTTTCTGGTAGCAACTGGTTTATCTTCAGGAGTGAAAGTTGGCAATGCCTTTTCCCATCCTTCAGGTAATTTACCGTCCAATCTTCTTTGTAATTCGGCACCCAATTCTGGGAATTCCTTCTTGTAGGCTTCGAACAAAGATTCCCATTCCTTTTGGGCCTTGACGTTTTCTTCCACGTGCTTTTGGTAGTATTCGGTGACTTCCTTTGGAACGGCGTAGAATTCTTCAGGGTTGAAGCCGAATCTGGATTTCAATTGCTTGACATCATCGGCCTTCAATGGAGCACCGTGAACACCATGAGTACCTGCAATCAAAGAACCGTAACCAATGGTGGTGGTAAGTCTGATCAAAGTTGGCTTGTCGGTGACCTTCTTGGCTTCGTCGATGGCATTAGCAATGGCAGCCAAATCCTCGTCACCTCCTTCAACTTCCAACACGTGCCAGTCGTAAGCCTTGTATCTGGCAACGACGTTTTCGGTGAAAGCAACAGAAGTAGAACCGTCAATGGAGATTTTGTTGTCGTCCCAGAAAGCAATCAAGTTACCCAATTTCAAGTGACCAGCCAAAGAAGAAGCTTCGGATGAAACACCTTCCATAAGACATCCGTCACCCAAAAAGGCGTAGGTGTAGTTATCAGAAAGAGTGTAGTTTGGCTTATTGTAGGTGGCCGCGAATTGTTTCTGAGCAATTGCCAAACCAACAGCGTTGGAAATACCTTGACCCAAAGGACCAGTGGTAACTTCAACACCCGGGCAATCAAGAACTTCAGGGTGACCTGGAGTCTTGGAGTGCAAGTGTCTGAAGTTTTTCAAGTCTTCAATGGTGTAGTCGAAACCATACAAAAACAAAATGGTGTATAATAAAGCACAAGCGTGACCGTTGGATAAAACAAATCTGTCTCTATTGATCCATTTGGTGTCTTTAGGGTTGAATCTGATCTTCTGGAATAAAACATGAGCAGCAGGGGCCAATCCCAATGGGGCACCAGGGTGACCGGAATTGGCTCCACTGACAGTGTCGACTGCCAAAGTTCTAATGGTGTTAACGGCTAATTGTTCGATATCAGACATTTGATTAATTTTCAATTTGCGTTGCAATTAATTTTTCCAGCAACGGGAATTACGCAACTTTATATTGCCAAACTCCCAACCGAATTTGTGTCTCAACCTCAATTTTTTTTGGTTGAGCGAAAGGAGTTGGGACGATGTTCGGAGTCAGTGATGTAAGAATTAATAGGTTTTAGTAATTGGTAATGTGTATAGGGTATTTGCTTTTACATACGATTTAGTAATATGGGAGTGAAGTTGCAAAAGACCGACAATCCCACGCGTGGGTCCAGACTTGCTTGTGATTACGTTGCTTCCATAAAGACGTGAAGGGTGGGGGCGTGGTGGGAGCGTTCGTGGTGGGAGCGTTCGTGGTAGCACGGTGCTAGCTCGCACCATCGCGCCACACCACGGCACTATCGCACCAAGTCGTCAGTACCCACAAGTCGTACGCACAAGTCGTCAGTACGCACCGTACCCACCGTGCGCACCGTCCCTCCATTGGCCTGTCGCACTTTAGCCTCGCCGTTTACGCACTCCGAGAATTTCGTGTCCCCCACTCTTGTTTCCCGATTCGTCCAATTCGGAGTACCAGATCCCGTACCAACTCTATGTTCCTGTAACGTGCTTATGGGTCTTCAAACGGACTCCTTTCTCCACTGGTCTGACTCTGTGGCCTCCTTTCTCCGCTCTGACTCTGTGGCCTGGTATCGTCGATTTCAACGTCCAACACAAACGAGCCCTCAGACTGGTTAGCGTGTTCGTTCTCGTTGATCACCGGTTTGCCCAAATCGATCAAATCCAACGGAATCTCTTTTGTGTCCTTCACCTCTTTCACCTGATTGTCGTTCTTTCTTATACTGGTAGCACGCTGGATTTCCCCGATATCGGAGTCCACGTCGGAGTCTGACTCCGAGTCTTCGTCTTCGTCTACGAGATTGAGATCGAGATTGACATTCGATAGCGTGCTGTCGTTGAGATGCTTTGTGTTGGTAACCACACTATCCTTGGACTTGTCGTGTCCCTCACGGTCGTCATCGAGTTCGTCGAGTTCGTCAAGCTCTTCGATTTCATCGTAGTCGTCGTCGTCGTCGTCTTCTTCCTCTTCCTCGATCTTATCCACGTTGATCAACCGTGGTTGTGCCTTGATGGCGGTGGTGGTGTTGCCATGAGCACCGTCACCGGCTTCCTGGCCATTGTAGTTGGCCCTCATGATATCTCCGATGATGGACGCGTTTTCAATGGTGTTCAAATCCGAGAAAATCGAGTCTGTCTCGTACGAATAGATGGATTTGGTGTTGTTTTTGGTTGGCCTGACTGTCACCCCGGGTATATATGCGATCGGTAGGATGTTTGAGGCGTTGGTGGTGGATATGGTGGTGGCCATTGAATTTCTGTTGCTGGAATTAGGATCCATATATGGCGATCCATTGATCAAATTTCGACTTCTTAATTGTCTTTGACCGGCTCTTCTGGCTCCTGCAGCAGACGCAGACGCCGTTCCTCTTTTCTGGGTTCTAAATTTGGCCAGAGGTTTCGTAAATGATTCGTAAGATGAGAGTCTTCTGTTAGCATGATTATTTCGCCTTGCTGGTCTTTCCAATGTGCCTGCACTGTTTCTTTTATCGCTTCCACCATCGGCACTTTCACTGCTGAAAGTCTCCTTGTGTTCTTCGTTTTCCAAGTCACTCAACACCACCTCCTCCTCTTCATCAAGATGCGGATGCTTTTTCTTCCACACAAAGAAGTAGTACAACAATCCTGCTATCAAAACAGCAGCCACACCTCCTACCACACCTCCAACAATACCCCCTATATTGGGGCCCGAGGACGGACTGCCATCGACTTTGCCACAGTAATACTCCGGACACTGATCACACGATTGAGTTCTGAGAATTCGATCTTCTCCGTTCCCACATGTGGGGCCCTGGGCCGGCTCACTTGGACATATCACACACCCTTTGCTATCTGTAGGATACGACAGCGACTCAGCTCTTTCGAAAAGCAACGCCTTGGTAGGAACATGAGCAGAACGCGTTGCAGTAGCTAAAACGACCATCTTTAATGAGATACGGGTACCAAATGATCTAGTTCACGTAGAAAATAGTATAAAACGCCGATAAATTAGTGTCACACAAACACTAGCAACTACCAGATACCACTGTCACACACTATAGACACCTAAAAAAAGTCCACTACTACTTACTTCCAAATATATATATCGGTTGGTAAGTGGTTCCTAGGTCTTCTAATTTTATTGTTTTAAAATCAAATGCCATTGTTCGCGCGAAACTGATTCGCCGTAAAGGCGATTCTAGACGATGTTTCAGAAGATAATGTTGATAGATCTATATAAAAGTTTGACTGACATCTTTATTCAACAAACCATCTTTACGACGGATTAACCAGGTTTCCTGGTAGTCAAAGTATTTCAAATCTTTGGTTTTCTGATCCTCGGTGAACCACTGCTTGGTTTCGTTATTAAATATCCATCCTCTCTTGGTCAATTCTCTGGCAGCATTGATTATGCTTAGGTTATAGATATTGTCTCCGTAGTAGAAACAGTAGAACAACGTGTCATCATTAAATTTGGTCATTATGTTGGCCGATTGTAACTCAAACATCGGTTCTTGTGGATAGTCAATCAGCGATGGATGCACATTTCTTGGAGCATATTGTCTTGGTTTTTCGGCATCAAATGAATCGGGACATGTGTACAACGAGTTTTCCAATAACGACGAAATGGCGCTAAATGGTAGTGGGTTGGCGAGCCGGGCCTGACTTATGGCCGAGAGCTTGGGTATGCTATCCAAGAATGTTTTGGAGTGGGAGTTGATAGCATTGTTACCGGCCACGGGCGAGCCTGTAGAGGATCTCACGCTAGGAGCAGTGCTTCCAGCAGCGGTACTTGCAGCAGCAGTGCTTCCAGTAGCAGTACCTGCAGCACTTCCAGCAGCATTTCCAGCAGCACCTCCAGCAATTCCGTTGAGGCCTGGTGGAAGTGTTCGGTCGCCGTTGGGCGTATTGCTGGACCCGTTGGTGTTATTGGTGGTGGCTCTGGTTAGCGTAGGTGTAGACACGTTGGACGTGGCTGCTTGGGCCACGGCCTCAGCCATTGTTTTGCCAGACTCATACACGTTGGTAGGAGCTGTAGCTGGAGCTGGTGAGGTTTCTGATAATGCGCTTTGAATCACACTGGAATACGAAACTCCCGGCACTGGTGCTGAACTAGGCACTGGAGCTGAACTAGGCACTGCCGACGGAGCCAGTGAAGGAGCTGAAGTAGGAACTGAAGATGCTGGTGCTGGAGTCAGTCCGGCGGTAGATCCTGAAGTTGGATAGGTGGCCGGTATCACGCCAGGAGTGGGAGTGGTTTTCTTCACCACTGTCTTCTTCTTCTTATCAGATTCCTCCTTATCCTTCTTTTCCTTTTCAGCTCTCTCCCGTTCTTCTTGTTCCTCCTTCTCCTTACGCTCCTGTTCGATGTTGAATGCGTTGAAGTCTGCGTTTTCTAGATCCAAGGTCTCGTAGAAATCGTCGTAATCGATGAAATCTTCTTCCTGGTTGCTTTCAACGATGTAGTCTAAATCGTCCTTTATGGGATCGATTTGCTCCGGTTTGAGAATCTCGTTTTCCAATGATCTCAACACGCTTTCCAACTTGTCCAAGTGGTTGTTGAGCAGGTCGTTTTTCTCTTTGGCTTCGTCCAATGATGCTTGTAACGTAATAGCAGCAGAAGACTTGGCCTTTTTGAGTTGGGTAGTAAATTGGTGTATTTCACTTTCCACAATCTCGTTTTGAGCATTCAACTTCTCAATCACATCGCTGATGTACTCACAAGCCTCTTGTTTCTTTGCATCCATCGAGTCACCAAACCCTCTTAATCTACCGGACTTTTTGGATTGCAATTCAAGACCTTCGTTGGAGAACTGTTTTATCTTGGAGATTTTTTCGAGGTCTTTGAACTGGTCCATGGCATGTTCGATCTTGGTCCTGTTATCTTGTAGCACCTTTTTGTCTAACTTGATGGAACCGTCACCTAACCATTGTTTTACTTGGTCTCGAAGTCTTTGTAACTTTTTGATTTCCTTCTTCAAATCCGCCTCGAACTTGTCCCTTTGACTACTGAGTTCGGTGGCAAAAAGCTTCTCGTGTGTGTCGTTGAACACTGCTAGCCCTTCTGATATCTTTTTGTTGACTTTGTCGATTTCTTGTTGGAGTTTTCTGGCACTCATAGTATAGCTTGCATCAACGGTGATTTTTTTGCGCGACAATTGGAATTTGCGTATGACGTTCAAGGTGTAGTTGTAGAGATACGTGAAGGAGTACCAGATGGGTTAGGTGAAAGGCCAACGTGGCTCACTGAGTATTTGCTGAATAATCAATGGATTGCGTACGTGAATTACTGGAATCTATAACTCTGTATCTAGAAAAATATCTGTAAAGTGTTCCAACTGCTGGAAATTGTATTCAAAAGACTTACTGTTGCTGTAGTATGGATCAGACACAATCTTGTCCAAAGAATCGTCAGTTTTCCAGTCCCCGAACAACGCAATTTTGGTGTCACATGACTTGGGTTTCATGTATACCAATTGACTCTTGTGACTCTGGTCCATTGCCAAAAGGTAGTCGAACTTTTCGAAATCGCTTCTTTCGATTTGCTGGGCCCGGTGATTCACAGGCACACCGTGTTTGGCACATGTTCTAGCCGACCTGGAGTCTGGAGACTCGCCTGTGTGCCAGGAGTCAATTCCAAAAGAATCGATCCGGTCGAATCTATCTTGTAAGCCTCTTTGGTTCACTTTGTGACGGAACAACGCCTCGGCCATTGGCGAACGGCATCTTCACGTTAGTATATACTCGATCATGTAAAGTCATTGACTGGCAGTCATGTGACTGGTGGTACATACATATTTCCCGTGCACACGAATGCAACTGAGATCTTCTGTTGGTGAGATCCACTCATGGTAACTTTGAATTTCAAAATCGCAAACTTCGCAAATTAAGATATCAATTCTACATATAAATACAAAATACACAAACTATGAGTAAACCTTCGTCTCTTATACAAACTGGTCTTTCCACACGTTGAACTCAAGATTCTCTTCCCGCAAGAATTTGAACATATCTTCATCATTCCCATTCTCATTGAACAAGAGATCTATATCGTCGCTTTCTTGTTTCACTTCTTTGGGTTGCAGCTTTTGGGCATAGGCTTCACCACTGGCATCCAAGATGTCAAGAGACACCGCTTCTTTGATGCTGCTGATCTGTTTGAAGGAGGTGATGATGGCATCTGGCTTGATAGTGGCAGTCCAATCACTGAGAGGAGACGATGGGGTTCGATCGGTTCCATTACCAAAAGAACTATTACCTGTTCCTGCCAGCTTTACGGTCCCGTTGGAAGACTTGCCTCCATTGATGGAAGGAGAAGGAGTGGGCAAGCCTTTTGATCCAACAGGATCTTCAATTTGGAGTAGGTTGGCCAAAGCTTCAAAGAAGAACTTCTTGGGATCTTGATTGGAAAGCTCCCTTCTCTTATTCAACTCTGAGTCCTGATTTTCGTGGTTGCTAGTACTAAAGATGTCTCCGATGGCATTTTCATTCAACTTTTCACCTCCACTCTTGATGGAGTAGTTAGGTGACTGTCCACTGGGAGTATTCTTGTTACTTTGACTGGCAGGCACTTGAGGAGTGGGAATACTGTTAGGAGTCTTGATAGCATTCGCCAATGAAGCTGGTGTAGTGGCACTAGCTCCCGGCGTGGGTGCGCCTCCCTTGTTGGATTTCCTTCTGCCTCCTGTTTGTGCACTGGTAGAGGCTCTTTTAGCCTTTGATCTACCACCAACCGGAGTTGGAGCTGTTTGTGGTAAAGCATTTTGGTTGACCACGGGACTACTGAGAATCTGCTGGCTTTGGTTGGGCTGCATTTGTTGAGTTGGTGGAAGATTGTTGTTCGGAGGAAATGGTCCTAATCCTGAAGGAACGTTCATCTGGTTGTAGTTTTGGTTTTGTGTCATAGTCGCAGGTTGGCCCTGGTGTCTTATTTGCTCAGGCAATGGAGCAGAAACGGCCTGTGGTTGTGGTCTGTTTTGGTTTTGTGGTGGCTGTTGTTGAAGTTGTTGTTGTTGTTGTTGCTGCTGCTGCTGCTGCCTCCTGATATTGAACTGCTCCTTGACGTAGTCAAAATACTTCATGTACTGAATCCGGAGTTTCTCTGCTAGATCCGGAGACGCAAGAAACACGCCTCTTTGAAGACTCTCCATGACGTTCTTGGTCATGTACTTCATCTGGATCAATCTCTTGGTGCCCTCGACGTTTTTGGTCAAAATGAAAAAGTAGCTTATGATGCTATCGACATTGGCATACAGTTGGGAGATCTTGAACATGGTGTCTCGGACGGTGTTCTTGTCATTCTGGGATAACAACGTCGACACGTCTCTGAGTGACACATTATTTCTGGAAACCTCCTCAATGAGCTGCCTCAACTTCACTTTCATCTCCTCCGTAAGTGGAGGTAACATCGACGAAAGTGAGTTGTTTGAGGCGGGTCCAAGACTAGGAGGTCTGTTTATATTGACTGTTCCAGGAACCTGTTGGTTCACCTGTTGATTGACAACCGGTTGTCTCTGGTTTATCACCGGACTACGGTTGGTGGGGATGTTATTCATCATGGGCAGTTGTTGCATAACTGGCCCCATGTTTGCACCACCACCTTGACCCTGAGGCATTCTTCTCTGTTGAGGCTGTTGCTGAGAAATGGGTTTCTGGTTCATGTTCATTTGGTTCATTCTCTGCCCGTTGACCTGGTTCATATTGAGCTGGTTATTCATGCGGTTACCGATGTTATTCTGCATTTGGTTTGATCCTTGTCCTTGACCTTGGCCCTGGACTTGACCTTGAGACTGGGGCTGGCCTTGTGCTTGCTGACCCTGGTTTTGATTATGTATCTGTGTAGATGCTGACAATTGTCCATTTTGTTGTTTCCACTGTTGAGTTTTCTGGTGGAGGATGAATTTACGTATAAAGCTTTCCTTCTGATTCTGGTCCAACGCTGCAGGTATGGACCCATTGGACTGTAGTTTATCCAATAAACTCATGGCTTCCGAGCTGTACTTCAATATATCCTGGGGAGAGATGTTGAATTCGGGTGGCTTCAAGTTGTTTCCTTGCACAGGGACGTTTCCTCCCTGCTGGTTTCCCACTGTGAATCTTCTTTGGTTCTGTTGCTGGGGAACTTGGTTGGGGGGAACCTGCTGCTGCTGTGGTTGTTGCTGTTGTTGTTGTTGTTGCTGCTGCTGCTGCTGCTGCTTTTGTTGCATCTGCCTCTGAAGCAAAATCTGCTTTTGCTGGGGAGTCAAGTTGCTGAGGTTGAAGTTGCCGTTCATGTTCATGTTGTTAGAGTTGTTGTTGATGCCCATGTTCATGTTCATGCCGTTGACGTTATTC
Organism: Yamadazyma siamensis; assembly: GCA_030581535.1. Lineage (NCBI taxonomy): Eukaryota > Fungi > Ascomycota > Pichiomycetes > Serinales > Debaryomycetaceae > Yamadazyma > Yamadazyma siamensis. The sequence continues at coordinate 28,501 of JAKTTO010000014.1, forward strand.
ATGCCCATGTTGTTCATGTTCATGTTCATATTGTTCATGCCCATGTTGTTGATGTTGTTCATGTTATTCATGTTGCCCATGTTCATGTTGTTCATGTTCATATTAACTCGGTTGGGGCTTTGCTGAGGATTCTGAGATCCCAGCTGGCCCTGGTTTGACTGTTGGCTTTGAGTTTGGTTCTGGTTCTGGTTCTGGTTCTGCGGCATCATTCTTTGCTGGTGCTGTCTGAGGGCCACTTGAAGATGTGTGTTGTGCAATTCCTTGATGGTGCCTACGGACGAAGCAGGAATGATCTTTTTGTTCACACAGTCGAACACCTGGTTCCAGGTGGTGACGTTGGGAGGCACGTTGGGGATCTTGGCCAAAAGAGCACTAGGAATCGGCGAGTTTCTTATGACATTGGAGATTTGTTGGATGGTTTGATTATTGACCGATTGTGATTGCAGAACTTGAGGCTGGCTCATTCCCGGAACGCCGTGGTTGATGTCCTGTGGTTGCATATGCGACTGCTGCTGCTGTTGCGGCGGAGGCTGGTGCCCACGCTGTAAGTAGGACTGGTTCTGGTGGCCGGGTTGTGGCTGATTATTCAGATTCTGGTTTTGATTTTGGTTTTGATTTTGGTTCTGGTTCTGGCTATTTTGATTCTGGGGCTGGTTTGGTCGGACGCCACTCTTGAGGTGTGCAAGTTTCAGCTTGATGATCTTGAGATACTCGTCCTTGCTGGAGCTTTTCATAAACGTATACTTCTCAAACTCAGATGCCATGGACGCAGCTTTTTGATCGTCGTAGTTTGTGTGCTGAATCTCCTTCAACGTGGCGGTGAGAATGGCCACCACCTTCTGTCGGTCAGTTGGCGAGTACGACGAGTGCCACGACGAACCTTGGAGTTGCTGGTTCATGGTCAAATATTCAAATCAATTTCGACGATGAAAATTTGGGGGGTAAAAGTGCAACCGGAGCGAATTTCACCTACGGCCTGGATTAATTAACAAGCGTGTGGCCGGAATGGGCGTGTTGATGAGATCTCGAGACTAGTATCAACCTCCGGTGTTGAAGGGGGCGATTTTTTTCTGGTCAGGGGATTTAGTTGGTTGCACCCCGTAACGGTTTTGAAATCTTTTCACCTCGATTCAAAATGTAATTCTAATACGGCTGGTGAGAAAAATTGACGAGGAAGTTGCAACTTTTGATATGCCAGAAACGGGGATGGGGGACGAACTCGAGAGATTAGGGCACAAAAGAGGATATAGATTACGATGCCATGTGGCAGGACTTTTGTTATTGGCGATGTGAATAAGGTTTGTTGCTTGATCGCTGTCTGGATTGGGAAACAAGCTCGGAAGCGAGACTAGAACGGGTGTAGAACGAGTGAGCGTATAACGGGCGGGAGATCAGTGCACTCGCACCATCGAGATTGGAGTACACGGGATATTGGGTTCAACAGTCCATGGCCAATCTACTTGCAAGTTCTTGCACAAGTTCTTGAACAAGCACTTGCCACAGTCTACTAGCAAACTACTTGCAAATTACTTTCACAACTAATGCAAACTACCTGCAAACACTAGCAAACTACTTGCAAATACTCCTCACAAACTATGCAGATCTCCATTTATTACTGCCATTTATTAAACTTCCTCACTTTTAACTTCGTCCTCTATATAGTAACAAAACTCCTCTTCACAACTCGTTGTTCCTCTGCCTTATCCTGTTCGCTCTGGTCAATAAACTCGGCCTTGTGCTCCAAATCCCACTGGCTCTTGATGAACTTCATTCCCTGGATATTGAAGTTGATTTTTTCACTACTGTATCGGAGCTGAGACCTGAGATTGGCCTTGATATTCACCAACTGGCTTTTGAGTTGGGGACTCTTCTGGTTAATCAACTCGTTCATGTTGTTACGAATGACAAAATTCACAATCTTGGTGATCAACGATATCGAATTCAAATCGTTGCTTCTGTCCATCCACACATCAATGAACTCTAATAACTTGATGGTGTAAGAAAATGGAAGCACCAATAACGCATCGTCCAACTGCGCAGACTTGATGCCCTTGATGGTTTTGAACACATGCTGTTCCCCAGTAATTCCGTATGCTCTTAATAAGGTGTGTAGTTCCGGTTTCTGTGGTTTCATTCCTTGTGGCTTTTTGTTGTACTCGGTGATTTCCTTTTGGTACTGTCTGTGCTTCTCGAAATCCTCGTACGCAATGTCAATGGCTTCAATGAGCTTTTCTCCTGCCTTTAACGATTCGGCGGTCTGCTTGTTGACCTTGGTGACCTCGTCTTCTTCATCTTTTTGTGCGCCTTCACCGGTCTCTTCGTCCTCTATAGATGCGAGAATGTTGTCTTCATATAACTCGTCCATTTCCTTTTCTCTTTCTTCTTCGAGGAACACTTGGTCGTTGGTGGCACTCCAGAGTCTGATAGAGTGGTCATGTGATGCTGACACCATAAAGAGTCCGCTGTGACTGACACACATGGCCCAAACCTCCAGCTGGTGTGCTATCAATTTTTGCACACACTCGAATTTGTCTCCGTCCCAATACTTGATCAGTCCATCTTTACTGCTGGAGAAGAAATGGTGCGTTTCTCCAATGAAACGAACGTTCATGATGGAATCCTGGTGTCCGAAGATAGACTTGTGACAGTCTCCGAAGTCCAATCCCCAGATCTTGATGTTTTTGTCTGCAGAAGAGGTTATGATAAGCTTGGAGTCTGATGAAATGTCAATAGACAAAACAGGCAATTTGTGTCCGTATAATGTCAAGAACAACTTCATGGTGTCGAGATAGAGAACCTGGACGTTGTTGTTGAGTAAGGAGATGGCCACAAGCTTTCCGTCTGGCGAAACTCTCACTGCCAAAACCTCGTCACTTAACTCCAACGTTTGTTTGTGATGCAATTTCAACTTAGCCACCGTCTCTTGCGTTCCAGGAATCAACTCTTGTTCCACCTGGATGTCCCAGAACTTCACACTCTTATCGTTACCCCCAGTGATCAAGGTTTTTCCGTCAGGTGTCAAGTCCAAAGACCATATGGCACTTCCTTCCTCTCCTCCCTCTCCCGCGTGAGCTCCTTCAATACGATCCACCAAAGACGACGACGCCAAGTCGTACAACTCCAAGTCCCCGTTCTTGAATCCCACCACTACCAACGTGCCTCCTGGCAAAAACTTGCAGCACAAGGCGTATCCACTGGCCAACAGAAAGTTTCTCAACACACTGAAAGTTTTGAGGTTCCACACCTTCAATTCTCCGTTGGATGCAGTGACAAGAAGCGAGTCGTCGCTGGAGATATCAAGGGTCCTGACGTCAGTTTTGTGGCCCATCAACTCGAGGGAATTTGTTCTTTCCACCACAACCTCCTGGCTCTTCTTCAAGCTCTCTGGTAAGTTGACATTGAAGAATTCCACGGCATTGTTGACAAACGACACCACCAAATGGAGCTTTTTAGACCCAAGCCTCACCCAGCTGGCCGACTTGATCCTGTGCACGGTCCTCAAGGTGGTAAATGGAGTTATCATCATACTGACCTCGTTTTGCTTGATATTGTCGAGAATCTCTTCTTCGCTCATTCCTTTGTCTTTGAGTCTCTTGGTTCTGGACTTGATCCCCTTCTGGAGCTCCTGCCATCCTCTGACTCTGAATACCTCGAGGGTTCTGTCGTTGTTCTGGAGGTAAAAGATCTCGTTGGTTTCTCCTCCTTTCACTACTGACTGGAAACTGATTTCATTACACCGACTCTTGCTCACTTTGGCAAACACGCCCTTCTCTACAATCTTGTGCATATCTTCAGCTTCCAAATCCACTTCCCACACCTTGACCTGGTCTTTATTTCCCGAAGTCACCAACATATTGTGCTCTGAGTTCAATGCTAGCGACCAACACTCGTTGGAGTGGGCAATGTGCGTTTCGATACACTGGTTGGAGCCCAACTCCCAAAGCTTGATGAGGCCGTCCTTGGACACACTGATGAGGTAGTCATCCAATTCGTCGATTTCTTTGGGTCCCTGGGATAAAAATGTCAAATCGGTGATCTCACCTTTATGTCCCTTCAATTTGAAAAGCCCTTCTTCTCCAACCAAATCCCAGAAGATGATGGATGCGTCGTTGGACCCAGACACCAACCGGGTCCCACTGGTGTCGAATTTCAACTTACTGATCCGACTTTTGTGTCCTTGAAACTTGATGATCACAGATGAAGATGCGAGATCCCATACTTTGATGGTTCCGTCGTTGTACCCTGACGCAACAATGTTACTGGTCTGGTGGTATGCAAGGAATGAAACAGCACTAGGGGGCTGGTTTGTGGGAGCATTGGATGCACCCGGCGTTAATCCGTCTGACAACTTTTGTAGAAGGTCTCCAGTCTTTATATCCCACACTAAGATATCTTCCACACCAGACGTCATGACTCTTCCCAAAGACTTGTTGGACTGCGAGTCGCTGGGTGGGAGCCACACTATGTTAGACTGAGAGCTAATCACCCCAAAACTGGTCTCCTGTTCGTAACGATCGTATGACTTGACCATGTCTTGTGTTTGCGATGATTTTTTAAGATGTGCGAAAAATGCGATGCCTTTTATTTGGCTGCAAAATTAAACCTATAACATACACTCTATATACACGTCAAAAGTACCGTAGCAAGTAGTGAAAACACCAGAGGCACACTCAACTGTATCCCGAAATTGTCTGTGTCCAGACTTTCCTGTTCACGGCTGGTAGTGGACACCGCCAAGTCGCCTTGCTTGGTGGCTTGCCTGGTGTCAGACTGAGACTCAGATTCAGAAGACGGTTTGGCAGTTGCTTTAGAACTGCAATTAGAGGACCTGGAAGCCGATCTGGTGGACAGCGAAGTTTCGCTAATATCGTCCGCGAGACTCTTGATGGCCGAGTATGCCCTATCTTTCTCGGATGGCTCCCAACAGTACCGCTCAAAGCATTTCTTACACTCCTCAGATGCGTCCATCCGTAACCGTTGCTGGCTCCTTCGAATGATGGCACACCCCACACACGTGGGCCACTGGCGGTCGTCAGATAGATTGGACCTGGTAGCAATTTCGAACCCGTTACGAATCATTCCATCACGCTCATCTTCGTCGTACGAGAGCTTGAACGAAGACGTGTTCGACTCGAACGATAACTGGGTGTTGGGGAGGTAGATGATGAGCGGGATGTCGGTTTCGTTGATGTCCTTGTTGCCACTTATGGCCACCAACGATTCGAGATTCGAAGCATCACACCCGAAAAAAGCTGGTTTGTCGTTGAATCCCTCGTCGATGAACTCTTCGTATGTAGATGGCACAAACGGCACAGGCGATCCCTTACCTTGATCCGCAAACTGCCTTCGAAATGTGTGGATGATGGCAGACCCGTTGGGCCATTCCGTGGACGTGTCGCCGGAATTGTCGAACGCAAATATGACATCCACGTTTCTTTTGGATTGCACTAATGGAGCAAGAGGGATGTTTTGTTCGTCCTCACTTCCGTCAACCAAGTTCAAACTGGGACTGCCAGCCAAGTTTGACCTGTTCTGCTGTTGAGAGTTGTAGAACGGATTGGGGTCGTATAGGGCAATGTCGTTTTCGGTTCGGCTGACCAGCTCCAAGATCCGGTTGATGATGGACTTGATGAAATTAGGGACCTTGAACTCGTCGAGTCGGGTCAAAAACTGGTTGAATAAAGATGAAGAGGTCCCCATGATGAACCCGGCATTATCGTAGTTCACCACACACTCATCGCTGGAGTTGGGTTTCCCGTTGTCGAGATACGTGCCCAAGTACTGAGTGTCTATGAACTTGTTGACGGTAGGGTCCCAGGAACCGAACTCAAAGGGACTGAACTCAAAAACCGTAGAATTCAAGTTGACGATGTCGGTTCCAGGGTTCCTTCCATTAGCCAAGACAATGGGGTACGGCATGCCGTGTTGCTGGAATACAGAGATGTTACGGATTCCAGACCACGTTTGGTTCTCTCCGCCGTGATTTTGCATGAACTGGTACCCAAGAGCACGGCCCCAGATGTCGGTAAGAGTGGTTTCAAACTCATCGTCCTTGGCTGCAATGGCACTGGCTATACGTAAATAGTACTGCACAGTTTTGAAGATATTGATGCCAGCAGGATTGAATATAGAATCGTCCAACTGCCACAAGTCGAGATCGCGTTTATTGGAGAGTATGTCCTCCACCAGCTCCCAGTTGTTCAACGCTAGTGTTCCCACAAGCCAGCTGCCACCAGAAAGTCCGGTCATATATGTGCTACTCTGTAAAAGACCACCCAATCCTTTTTTGTTAGAAGGCGAGTACCTGGAGTCCAACGCCAAAGTCTCGCCGGCCCCGGTAAGCATGGCTCTATACCCACCACCGCTAAACGCTAGGGCAATAGAAATATTGTGCACGTGACTGTAGTTGTTAATGAACTCGGTAGCGTTGAAGTCCGAAAGGTCAGCCACTTCGTCCAAGAATGTGATCAACTTTTTGTTTGTGACCGCATGTCTGTTTCGTATATACTTTGACTCTTGCTCGGAGAGTTTGTTGGCCTTACGTAGAAGATTAGCGCTGGGACATGAAGTCTGGTACGGCTGATACAAGTTTCTGTCGTCGTCTTCATTGTCGCTGTCGTTGCTGTTGTCATTATCGTTGTCGTTTTCCCATGGCCACGAGAAAGCCGTGCATCGTAAAATCAACACGTAAACAGCTAAGATGTACGTCCAGTTCATGGTGTATTTTATTGTTCTACTCCATTATACTTATAGTTTTCCTCGGTTGCTAGTTTGCAGAATCGAGTAATTTTCGTGCGGGGGGTTCGCAACCAATTTTAGGAAATTGAAATGTGACTGGAGAGTTGGAGGCTGGAATGGAGAAGAGGAAGTTTGGAGAGGAACAGTGGAGGGGAGGAGCCCCGGCACGACACAAGTGTGGATTGCGCAACACGCTACGGGGCTTAGTGTCGCTATTGTCGCTATTGTCGCTATTGTCGCTAGAATATGTAACTCGTACTCTAATTTCTGTGACTGCGAAAAATATGCAACTCGAATCGTACTCACTCAATTGCCTCTGGTGGCCTTCACAACTATAGGAATCATGGCACCGGTGGAAATGGTGAATCTTCTGTGACCCAACACAGTGATAAATGTCCGGATGGTTTGGGCATGTGAAGTGGTGGAAATGAAGGTGTTTTCATGTGCATGTGCTCTGTCTACCTTAGACTTTTTCGAGTCGAAATCTTCCTCAAATAATTGCTGCAAGAAAGTGTTTGTTCTAATGCAATGCTCATGGAACAGTTCTCTCACATCATCGTTAAATATCTCGTCATTTTCCTTGAATCCGTCCTCGAGAACAAACCCATGCTTGCCGAATCTGTCCTTGATGACGGTGGCACTGCTTCTCTTATCACACAAATTCAATCCTGAAGTTTCTCTGATTTTCTCAGTCACAATAGGATGGATGGAGTCCGGTTTTATTCCGTCCCAGGTATACACCAAAGTATGGCTAGACCTTTGAAGAGGAGAAACAAAGAACTTGGCTGGCATGGGTGCCCCTTTGGCCACTTGCTCTTTCCAGGCCTTGTTGTTTTCTTTGGCTTGATTGATACCCAATTCAGTCAACATTGGATCTGGTGCATACTGTTGATCTCCATCGTGGGTCTCTTTGTGCCACTTGCGTGACCACTCATCGAACCCGTACTTGTCCACGACCTTGTTATGGTACCCCTGACCGTGTCTGGCCAAAAAAAGCACCTTGTATACCTCGTTATCTTGAGCACTTTCATTCAACTGGGCCAATTTGGAAATGATGTCCTGCCACGACATTTCTCGGCCGAAGTCTTCGGTAGCGTAGTTGAACTTCAAGTCGTCGGTGTTGGGATCCGATTGCTTGAAAAAGCCTTGTACAACTTCGAACTCCCATGGGAAATCATCAGTAGTTTCTTTCAACTGTTTGATCTGTTTTTTGTAAACCTCCTCACGCTCAGGCTCAGAATGGGCATCTTGGTAGTCAACGATAGTGGGAATGAGTAATGATTCAGTCATGGCGTCTATAAGATTTGTGTATCACGTTGGTTCAATTCGTCTATATAAATATGTGAGTTTTACAGCGAAACATGCAATATATACAATTTATATACTGCGCACATTGGTAATTCCGTACTTACAGGTAAATTTGAGACTAACATTCGAGGCTCAGATTTAAAAGTCAGGTTTGGGCGGACAGTAGATTGGTGCATGATGATTGGCGTATGGGCAAACTGTACACTTTGCGTGCCCCTCATTGGCCTCGACCTCTAAACTCACCATATCAACAGACGTATCGTTTGACAGGCGTTTGAGCGATCTTCTTAACTCCGTAACCCATTCTACTTCCGGAATATCTCAGTGCATAGCCTGTATAGCTGCTTGAAATTTCTGACTAATACAATTTATATCGTTAATTATAATATACACGTTCAAGTTTTCCTTGAAGAACCAGATTTGAAGTCCGGCTTAAAGTCTTGTCTCTTTGAAGTTCCGGCCTTTTTAAGTTGAAACTTGGAGACAATTGGGATATGATCAGATGGGAAGTTGGCATCGGGAAATCCTATAACATTTTTGGCGTAATCTTCGTCGACTTTACCCAATACTCCTTTCACTTGAAGGGTAGCGGGTGTATACCAGATATAGTCGATTGAAGTCGTGAAGTCTGGCGTACAATTGGTGAAAGGTAATTCTCCCACCACTTCATACGCAGATTTCAACTTGAACATATTGCGGAACCCTTCGTCTGTGAACCTACCGTAATCACGTCCTTCTAAATCCTTGTGAGTTTTAACGGATCCCGTGGAGAATAATTGATATACTGCACTATCAACCGTAGAATTGAAGTCTCCACAGAAAAGTATTGGAACGTTCTTCAAGTCGTCAAGCGAATTGGCATTGACGAACCTCTTGAGTATTCCTTTCAATTCTTCCAAGATAACCCCGACTTGGAGAGTCTTGACATCATTGAATAATGGATCCCAGTGTAAATGGGTGGTGATAACACACAATTTCTCTCCACTCTGTTTGTGTTGTAAATATGTGATAACAGCAACATGGTCCTTATTCATGAATCTATTGAAAACGTCGTCGGTTTTCTTGTACTTATCTGAACCCATGCATGCACTATTATATTCGAAATTGACTTTTTGGATCAAATCAAACTTCTTTGTTTTGAAGAAAATAGCACACCCATCGACTTTTTTGGCATCGACATCACTCATGGTTTTGGACCTGGTCTTGTTGTAAAACAATCCTCTATATCCCAACTCTTGCATGCGAGGAACCCAGAACTCGTGATATAATCTGGTTTCCACTTCTTGCATACACACAATATCTGTATTCATGCCGGTAATCTCTTTCTCCAAAAGCGATCTTCTATAATCCCAAGATAACGCCCACGATGGAGTGTACTTGTGCATTTTTGTGGTGGCATAATGGTGGCATAAGGTGTTGTAGGACATAAGACTGAAGACCCCATTTTCTTCATCATTATTGTTGGCATAAGCTTCGGGATTGGAGGACTTATCGATGATTTCTCCGTCATCTTCTAATAAGATCCATTCTCTAGGTTTGGGTTTTGGTAATGTGCGAGGCAAGTCTCTCAAGTGTACAATGAGCTCCTTGGTTCCCTTTTCAGCGAGGATATTACCGAGTTGTGGGTCAAGAGGATTACCTTCGATACCCAAGAATAAGAGTTCTATCAAGTTCCCAAACGAGTTAGGCAAGTGCTTGATGTTGTTGTCAAATAAATAGAGATACCTCAAGTTGTAGCACAATCCCAACTCACTTGGCACCTCCTCGAGTCTATTCAGTGACAAATCCAAGGTTCTAAGACCCCTCAACTTGGTGATCACTGGAGGAATGGACGTAAGCTTGTTGTTGTTGAGATAAAGAGACTCCAAGAAGTCGTAGTTGAACAACTTTGGCGAGATGTTCGACAACCCTTGGCCACTCAAGTCCAATTGACACCATAATTGCTTGCCGTTGGTTTTTATTCTCATTCTTTCTTCTTCGTGTAAGGAGTCATCTTCGTAATAGTTGGCAGTTTTCTTGTTATACAACAAAGCCGCATTGGCAATGGGGGTGTTTGTCTTTTGGGACTTCTCTCGTTCCTTTTCCTCCAAGTTAGCAACTATGGCCTTTGTAGCGTCCACGAGATTGACACTTTTACCTTCACTGTAGGGATTTTTGACCAACCGGGAGTTGGCAGCGTACTTCCTGGCGTAGTAGTGGGGAATATTCTCCGACCGTGAAAGCTGAACCAACTGCTGTTGATGTTGCCAGTAAATAGAATTGGGATTATCTACCTGAACAGAATTGGTTTTTGGAGGATTGCCGTTGAACATCTGAAGCACAGATCCCTGTTGGGCTTGTCCGTGTTGCTGGGATTGCTGAGCCTGTTGTTGGAGATGAGAGGGAATTTGTGCCTGTTGTTGATACCCATATTGTTGAGGTTGTTGCTGAGACTGTTGAGATTGTTGAGGTTGTTGCTGAGATTGCTGCCCAGGTTGTTGGTATTGTAAGGAGCCCGGTTGGGCTGTTTGTTGGTACTGCTGAGAGAAGAAATGTTGGCCTGGCTGGGGCTGTGGTTGGGTTTGTGGTTGAGCTTGAGCTTGAGCTTGAGCTTGGGATATCTGTTGAGGCTGATTCTGTCTCTGGTATGCTAGATCCTGGGGAAAACTATTGTTGGCTGGCTTGTGTTGTTGAGACTGGCCCAGCTGCAACTGTTGGAGTAGGATCTGTTGGGCCTGGATATTGGACTGGTTGGACTGTTGTGGCGCAAATTGCAGCAGTTGGCCAGACACTTGAGACTGGAATTTGGTGCCGAGATTCATTGTGGATCAAGAGGGCACTGACACTTTCGAAATGGAATTGTGTTTGGCACTATGGTACGACTGATGGGCGAATGACTACAAAACTGAAGAATGCTCTTCCAGCTGCTGGAATCGTGGATGTGTGGGTACCTAGTGTTGATATGTTGAGGATGATGAGAAAAGTGAAAACTTGGACACTTTCGCGGTGCGTGCGCCCCTCAATTTGTCACCACAGCACAGTTACAGTGACAGCATAGTTGCAGTGATCGTTACAGTTGCAGTTAGGTTGCAGTGACCGTGACAGGTGCACTATAGGTAGCTGGATGAGAGGAAGTAAGAGTCGGAAAGTGAGATGTTCATCCATACCAAATAAATAACTATATACATTCGAGCAACAACTGGGCCAATCTCAAACCCAGTCAAAGTCTCAATCTCAATCAACGATTTAATTCTCAGTTCATTTAATTCTCAGTTCATTTAATGCTCAGTTCATTTGAATCTCAGCTCGTGTGCATCGATTGACATACCAACGGGCTCACGTGCCAAGAAGCCCACCCAAGTCACCCCGGGACTTCTTCAACTTGGCGATCCTCTGCTCCGTGAGTCCCGTGTTCACCAACTTCCGGTTCACAGACTTACAGAGTCCCTTTCCAGCGAGGCTGCAAATATCACAATTCTGGAATTGTGGTGTGCACACGCTTTGGCCAAATCCCACAAGCAACGGGTTTATGTCTTTCCAGAATTTTGCAGGCACAAACAGCTCGAGGCTTTTCCGAGTCATCTCCGGGTTGTTTGTTTTCTTTGCCCATCCCCACATCATCGAGAGTCTGTGTAAATGGACGTCTACTCCAATGCCAGTGCTGATGTCCCAACCTCTTTGTAGAAGAAGATATCCCATTTTGGGCCCCACTCCGGGAAGTTGTACTATTTCTTCGATGGTTTTGGGAATATCGCCGTCGTATTTCTGTTGTAGGATAGCACAGGCCTTTTTTATGTACACGGTTTTCCTATTGTGGAATCCTACTTTGCCAATATACCCATCCAATTCTTTGTCACTTAAGCTCAACACAGACTCCAACAGGATGCCAGGGAACCCTTTGGATCGCAACCCGGCATCGAGGTTTCGCATGGCAGTGTCAAGAACCTCGTCTTTGGTTTGTGAAGAGAGCATGAGTGACACAAGTAGCTGGAATCGAAACAGTTTGGGGTCCAATCTCGACACTCCAGGCGTGATTCCGTCCGGCACCCGTTCACACCCCATGAGGTCTACGGGGGCGATAACCTGGGCTCGCATGGCCACCACCTCGTTGTATATTTCGGTCCATTTGGCCGGATACTTGACGCTGGGATCGAGATCAGCAGGCGCGATTGGCGTGAAAATGTTAGGAACATCTTCGATATCTGGCACTGGATTGGAGCCTTTGGGCTCTGACGCCACCGAGGTGTACTGTTGTGAGTGTGAGTGGGAGGTGTGCTCCGTGTGGTGACTCTTGTGCACTTTCTCGTCCGTGTTCTCCACCTTAATCTTCACATTAGCATTACTTCGTTCTGTGATACTCACTTCTTTTTTGTCTGGAACCTCATCCTCTAAACTCTCTTGATCCACGACCTGGCCCTCTATCTTCACGTCCTGGCTCTCTATCTTCAAGTCGCTCTCGATCTTCACCTCCGTGAGGGCTCTGATCCTCTTACTGACCCTACGTAGCTCGGCATTAACGCGTTTCATTGTCTCTTGATCCGCTGCTCCGCGAAATGACTCAGCTTTATCAATGCGCTTTTTATCGATTCGCTTTTTATCGATTCGCTTTTTATCAATTCGCTTTTTAGGATTGGCTTTGGCTGCGTAGATTCACTGCGACTCACCATTTCGCACACTATGATTATGACTCAGCCCTCTGAAACGCCCTCCCCAGCGCCCACTACGGGGAAGAAGGCCAAGCCAAAGCCTAAGGGCTCGCTTACAAACACAAGAACCATCGAGTCTGGTCTTGGGAAAAACACAAGAGTTGCACAGGCTTGTGATAGATGCAGAGCAAAAAAGACAAAGTGCGATGGAAAACAGCCAAGTTGTTCAAACTGTGAAGCTATTGGGATAAAGTGTATTGTTTCTGATAAATTGAGCAGACGAGCATTCCCAAAAGGTTATACAGAAACTTTGGAGGAGAGAATCCGTCAACTTGAGGCTGAAAACTCAAGACTCAGTGGTATTATAGACTTGAGGGACGAACAGATAAAGACTTTTAAGACCGATGCTCCAAAAGAGGAGTTCACAAAACCACAGGTACAATCAGAGCCTGTGATCAAAACCAATACTCATCACAGCCACGACGATAGTTGTCCGTGTGGATGCACGAGTTCCGATTCCACTCTTTTCCATGAACGGCCAGTGTCTATTTCGCTAGCCAACGGAGACAACGGCCCGTTGTCCATCACAGACTCGTTGAATTTGAGTGACGACGACGAAACAAACAGTTTGCTCAGCACTGACGATGAGCTCATATCCAATTCTTTGGGCTCGATTCTTCTACAAAGAAACAAACTCTATTCCAATAGATTCAATGATGGCGAAAGACCGGCCCCAGGTGCTTTTGCAGCTGCCACGGCCATCGAGAAGATGCAGAAAGACCCGAAATCGAAAGTGCATTTCGATAAACAGCAAATGTTGACTGCTTTAGTGGCAGCTTCTATTCCCAGAAGTACAGAAGAAACCCTTTTTGTGCCGACGTTGTTGGCCAGCATATGTCAGAACTTCGGGTACGACTCCAAGCCTGCAGTTTTAGCAGCTAATGCCATCGGGTCGTTGAAGGAAAACTCCAATGAAGTGAACTCAAAGAACTACTATCACAACGCCTTGGACCTCAACTTCCTCAACTTGATCATGAACAGGAGAGATATCACCAAGTTGGATGCCAAGGAGGCTCAGAGATACTTGAGGTACCTTCAGCTCCCATCAAAAATGGATTTGGACCACCTCACCACCTTATATTTCCAGGAATGGGGGAATAACCTCCCGATCTTGGACAAGAACATCTTCTTGAAGAACTATACCAGGTTAAGTGAGATTCTTGAGCTGGGACAAGTACTTGACGTGGACTCTGCTGGATTTGAGAGAGAACTGATTGAAAAGTTTGGAGCCGTGATGGTGCTTGTCATTGCTTTGAGCTTCCTTTCCAACAAACACGACTTGTTCAATGTGGGAGACACTCCAAAACACATCGTGGACAAGTACGTACACGACCTCAAGCACTATGATCTCCTCATCCACGAGTTTATCAAGCCCAACTGTATCATTACCGAAACCTGTTCAATTCTTTCACTTCAAATTTTGACCCTTTCTTTACAATATTGTTTGGCCATTGGAGATGTATCCACCTGTTTCGTTCTCAGAGGAAGAGTCATCACCATGGCTCAACAACTTCGTCTTCACAGATGTCCTGCAGCAGTTTTGGGAGTCAGTGGAAACAGAGATGATGTCAATTTGCGTTCTTTCCAACAAGGTGAGAGACGTATTTTATTCTGGTGCACATACTGTTTGGATGTGTACTGCTCTTTGAACTTGGGTGTTCCCAGACTCTTGAAAGACTATGAAGTGGAGTGTGCGTTGCCGTTCGCAGGTAAAACCAGCGACGACGACGAAGAGGAAAACGAGAACATTTTGATTGTCAACAACACCAAATTGACTATCGTGGGTAAAGTGTCCCGGTATGCGTTGAGCATGATGCTTTACTGTAGAGTATTGGGAAGTATTTTGGACGGCATCTACTCCAGTACGCAAGTTACATCAGGTCAAGAAACTGCTTCCAGTAAAGAAAGACAGCTCGACTTGTGGAGAAGAGAGCTTCCCGAAGAATTGAGATTCGAAATGGGAATGAACGGGTTCTCTTTGAAAGCTGATAACGACAGACCCGACCATCTTCAAAAGTGCAACAAGCAGCAGTTGTGTCTCATATTTCTTTACTTCCACGCTCGAATACTCATATACTTACCCATAATCTCCAAATATGGGGACCACCATGACGTGGGGCTCTCGCAGAAACAGAAGCTTAATAAAGGCGAAGGAAGTAGGTCGGCTATCATCTCCAGTATGACCATGATCCAGCAGTCTTCTTTACAGATACTTGAGATCCTCAAGGTGTTATTCGATCCATTGAGTTCCAAGTTGCTTCCACTTCCCATAAATATTGCTAGAGAACACTCCAGACTCGCGTTATTGGTGGCCAAAGGAACTCTCGACTACATAAAAGGAGGCTCATTATACTGGGATCTGAAACACTTGCTTCTTGATACCATTCCTCTTTTGATCAGAGAGAGTAAGTATGACGTTCCCGGTGGCTTAACCAAGAACTCGGCCAAGTTGATTGAAATGGCGATCTTGAGCATTCTTGGACTACCTCAGAACCGAATGTTGGCCCTCACCAAGAAGAAACTCAACACTATACCAGTCAGCAAAGCAGCAGTCAACAGAGGTCCTTCGTCATTGAACAAGTCCTTGACGTCTCCTCCGATGTCTACGTCTGCGTCGGCGACCTCGACATCCAAAATTGTACCAGAATCCACCCAAATGGGAAGGGACATGTCTCCGGAATCGAGTCTTTTCCTTGACTTCCAGGCCCTGGAGTTCGGCAACTATATCAACACAGACGCTATGGGCAACGGTAAAACATCCTCTTCTAGTTCCTATGCCACATCCAACGGATCTCAAGACCAGGATATGCCTGAGACGCATTTGGACGATAGTGAGTTCGACAATATTTTGGAGTTCGATCCATTCAAGGTCAATTTGACGCAAAACTTGTTAATCAATGAGTTTGCGGCCGATGGGTCGTTAGGGTTGGTACCATTTCTCGACAATAAAGATGACTCGGACGAATTTGATGCTTATGACAATGACGTGAATAGATATAAACTGTATTAATAAACAGATATGATGTTCGCCAGATGTAGGTTGGAACTGGAGCTGTGATACACTGATTTCGAGGCTACACTGATTCAGAGAGACTGGGATTCAGATGTATTATTTCAGAAGATACACGAACACAGAGCGTACACACCGAAACTCGAGATTACTTGGAAGCTCATGACTCAAAGGTACAAGAGTCTCAGAGGTCCCGCCACTTGGAAGTACTACAGTTTGCAGCTAGACTTTCATTTCGGCAGTACGCCAGTTTCGTTGTCAATTTGAGGTACCCTAGTTCCAAGGTGATCACGAATGTGACAGATTTATCAATTATACACTAAATAAATGCCAACCTATTTAGAATGTACTATCCCATCTTCAATCTCACTTTATTTCTTTTATGCTCAAGATCGTGAAATTCACGATTCACGATTCACGAATCACAAGTGCGATTCAATGGAATTCAGAAAACGATAAAGCACACTGTTCTTCACCACCACCACGTCTAGTAAGCATTCGTAGTTCCCGCTTGTCCGTACGCCAGTGCCCTGTGTTATCAACTCCTGACACCTTCTCCGGTCATGGCCCCGGATATGACGTGCTGTGACGGGCGCACGCTCCTAACAAGTCCGAGTGGCCGCGTATAAATATGGGGTTGAAGCTCGTTCGTATAAGCACCGATTTCTGGACACAAGGACACCACAGAAGCACTACATAGGCTCAATCAAGCACCATGTCTACGTTCTCTAAAGCCACATTCAAGACGTTGAACTACTCGTCCTTCAGGCCACGCTACCCTCCGTCGTTCTACGACTTGATCACTAAGTATATAGGCAATCAATCCAAGCTTGAAAACACTTTAGATATCGGATGTGGAACCGGAGTCGCCACCTATGACCTTTTGAACGTATCCAAAAAGGTCGTGGGCCTCGACTTATCTGCCAAGATGGTTGACACTGCCAACAGCTTGAAAAAAGAAAGATGTGAACAGCTCCAAGCAGATTCTGCCAACATCTCATTTACAGTTGGAGATTTTGACACTTTACCAAACAACACTAAATTCGATTTAGTGACTGCTGCTCAGTGCATTCACTGGTCCAAGGACCACCGCAAGATGTTTGAGAAGGTGCACGAGATCTTGAAGCCGGGTGGAGTATTTGTGTATTGGTTTTATGTAGACGCTATATTCGTTGACTTCCAGGGCCACGCAAAGGTGGAAAAATTGGAGGCACTCCAAAAAGCCAAGGATATCTACTTTAAGTACGTGTACGACGACCCGGAGTACATGGGACCGCATTGGGAACAGCCGGGCAGAAGCGTGATCAAGAACTTCTATAAGCCCATCAACGACCAGATTCCCGGAGACCTCTTCACTAAACCCGTGACCAAGTCCTATTTTCCGGATTTCTCCAACTTCAAGCCTCCGTCTCCAGATTCGGATCTTGTTTTGATCAAAGAGAACGTCCGTTTGCAGGATATGCTCGACTATCTTTCCACATACAGTGGATACCATAATCTCAGTGCCGAAAAGCCAGATAACACTTTGATTGAAGAGTACGCAGAGGCAGTCAAGAAGGAGACTGGATGGACTGACGACACCCCGCTCTCCATGTGCTGGAACACCGGGTACACGATGTTGACCAAGAAGTAGACGGTGGAGCTCAGAGAGTAGATTACATAAAATATTTATATCACGATAATATATGGCATATTGAGGAATGAGTACATACGGGGAGCAAAGTTCCACAGGGGGTAGATCTCCACAGGGAGTACACGTACACAGAGAGTCAGATGTAGTGAAGTGGAACTTGTTGGGTGACTACTATGAGTGAGAAGATATCAACAGTAGAATGAGTACTTGAATGAATTGAAGTGTAAGTGAATCTGATTACTGAAATCCGTAGACAGCTTGAAGCACAAGAGCAACGAAGCCAGCCAAAGGGCTTATAGTACACGGTCGACTAACATTATTAAACCATCAATATACCTAAAAGTAACCACACGTGCACCTACCATTCCTCACTATAGCTGTTCTCAAACCGCACCCAACATTATGGTGTTTGGAGTTCCCAAGTACGTAGCCAAGTTCATTGGGGTGTCGTTTGTGGTATGGGTCATCATGACCACGGTGCTACCGCAAACCACCACCAAACTCACCAACGTCCAGGTGAGAGACAACTCCTATAATTCATCGTCATACCCGTACGATTCAATCACTCCACACTCACTTCCTATAAGGCTGAAAAGTGTATATTTCGTAATAGGCCACCCTGACGACGAGGTGATGTTCTTCGCCCCGTCCATACTCGAATTGAACAAGCCGCAGTATAACAACACCGTCAAAATCATCTGTTTTTCCCTGGGGGACGCCGTGGATAAATCGTATGGACCCATAAGGCAAAACGAGCTCAAACAATCGGCTCGAATTTTGGGCATTGAGCCCCAGCATTTGGTGCTCCTCGATACCTTCCAGGACGGCATGCACGAGACGTGGCCCGAGGCTGCGATCAGGTCCGTGCTAGAGGACACCATCAACGGCGAAACTAATGAAGAGGTGGTATTGGTGACGTTTGATGAAACTGGAGTTTCCAACCACCCCAACCACATTTCGCTCTTCCACGGAGTCAAAAGCTATGCCCACAACCATCAAGACGTCAGTGTGTATAAACTCAAGACCTTGAACTTCTTGGAGAAGTACTCGTTCACCATCCTTACCAATATCGAGTTGCTCGTGTTTCACGTTTCCAAGTTGTTGATGGGCACAATCAAGTTGAACATAGGCATCAGCTTCTTCAATGCCCCACACGCCGAGTCTGTGAAGATATACTCGGACTTGAACATGTTGAGCGTGAGCTATGCGGCCATGGCCTACGGACACTTTTCGCAGATGGTGTGGTTCAGGTACGGCTGGCTTTTGTTCAGTCGGTACTTGACGTTTAACAACTTGATCCAGATACAATAGTCAAGTCTGGAGTAAGTGTCTTGATGCGGTACCTGCCTGCGGTACACAGAGTACATACAATACCTACAGTATACATACAAAACCTACAATACATACAGTACGTAGAATACATACAATACCTACACAACCAAGTCTATATTACAAGTTCTTGAACCCAAACTGTTTCTGACGCCAATTGGACCCGTGTTCGTAGTACTACAAGTTCTTGAACCCAAATTGTTTCTGGCACCAATTGGATCCGTGTTCGTAGTATTCCTGTTTCAGAATGGTGATTTTGTCTATGATGTCGGTCTGACACAACTCAGCTCCTCCGTGCCAGTTCTCCAAGTGCTTTGGGTGGGTGCTTTCACGCACATTGATGTGCCAGTCCAGTGGCAACTCTTTGGCGAGTTCACTCTTGAGCCTGGAGTTGAAGTTAGGAAGCGTGGACGTTCCTCCCACTACATTGATGTTTTGCAGTAGCAAGGGCCTGGCAACCTCGGGCGACGCCATGATCGACTCGAGCACCAAGTCGGTGAGGTTTTTGATGGGGGCACTCTGTAAGATTTCGCTGGTGGTGGGGGCATTATCGAAGATTATTTCTGGATGGAAGATCGTTTCGGGAACCACAAACCGCTCGTCCGTCAACTCGAGGCTCTGTAAGTCTGCGTTCTTGGTCTTCATGTCCTTCGTCTTGACGTACCCGGTGGTGGTGGTTTTGAAGTCCGGCAAAACAAACTCACACGAGTACTGGTGTTTTTTCCTCAAACTATCTTTAAAGTCTGTTGCCATGAAACACGTGCTCTCCTTGATGGTGTTGATAAGCACCGGCTCTTCAGATATGTCATAGTGCCTGAAAGAAATCACTTCTCGAAGCAATCCGTTCAAAAGCTTGCCTCCTACGGGCAATTTTCGTACACCTTTCCAGTATACTTGTTGGTATATCACCGGCAAAATCCAGGTGGCGTTGAATCCACAGTCTATTATCAACGAGAAGTCGTTATCCACGTCTTCAGGGTACGTCCACGGCACCAATGATCCCGGCACACACCGGAAATAGTCTTTGAATCCGTATTCTTCAAACACAATTTGGTCTGTGTTCATCGATAGTTGAGGAAGCTGGAACGGAGTTTCTGTTAGAAGTAGTCCCAACAGACTGGGGTCCAATTCCTGTTTGGGAGAAACAACGCTGAAGGTGTGGTCCCACACTGGTTTTTGTGTTTCCCAGGACGTGAGATGGCCTTGTTCATGAGGTCTTTTGAAAATGAGTCCACTGTGATTATTAGTAGACACAAACTGGTCTCCCACATAGATTGTTCCATCCTTAGCCTTGCTCAAGGAGTTGTGTTGCACCACCGGCTCGGATGCTTCTGCAAACCCGGCCTTGACGGCATACGATCCGTTGTCTACCACCAAGAACTGAGTGGACATTGTCATTGACGTGAAATAGTGCGAGCGTGTATCGCACTTTTGCACCCAAGTGAGGTGGGAAGGGGACAGTGGGAAGGGGACAGTGAGATTTACTTAGTGAGATGGAATTCAGGGGGATCTATGTGTAGTAGGGTAGTAGGATGAGAGAATGCAATGTCAGTGGGTGTGTCTGGTAGGGTTTTGTTCAGAGAAACCTGGATGTTAATTGAACAGTACGTAGGTGTTGTATGTGCACTGTAGAGACAATCTGATACGTCACAAGGATCAGGTGGAAGAGGCATACGAAAAGAAACATAGAATACAAGGATCAAGCGTGCACTTGCTGTGTATTTCGAAACACAACTTCAATCTTAGAGAGTATTGACTTGTGAATGTAAGTCAGCCAAAGCAGGTGAAGTAGCGTCATAGCACTAGAATGCCAGCACTCTTGAGTGAACTGGAGTCTTGAAGGTAAGTGGAAACATTAGGGCTCGTGTAACTACGAAGCGGTGGCACACATTAATTCAATAAGCTTTGACTGGTGGCTGCAAAATAATCGCAGCACGAAAAAGACATGCCAAAGAGGGCAAACGAGACATGGCGAACAGTGAAGTACGTACAGATGAACGGAAACGAATACGAATCGCCAATTCTTGTTTGGTGTTGCAATGTTTGGTATAACGAACAGTGCCAAAATCTTTCTTGGAGAGAATGCCATGAAATGAGGGTCTTCGGGAGCCACTAAAGAGAGGTAGTAGGGGTGCGGTTCGTATACGTATCCATACACTTGGCCTTCAGTTGGAAGGGCCTACAGTTGTGTGAGCCTACAGTTGAACTAGAGGCCATACTTGCCCTGAGTAGCCATTACAGGAGTCGAAACTGTCACGAGCCAGCCACGAGTCCAAGACATCACAACCGTCACGTGCCACCCAGCTCCACACCGCTCAGCTCCGTTACACTCAGTTCCGTGCCGCTCCCGTAACACTGACAACTACAATCTACAACCTCACCCGGTGCCCCAAAAATCCCCTCGCGCTGGTTCATCACCGGTTCTCCGGTTGTGCAGATCCCATCAGTCTGCGCATGGGTCTCCGGTTGGATCACCGGTTGTGCAGCAATCAACCGTTATCAGCAGATGCAGCCGCCTATAATTATATGTCCCTGTATACTAATCTCTCTGTTATCTACGTCATCTACACTCTCGGGTATCTCCTTCATGCCAATTTGATGTCTCAGCTAACGGCCCTCCGGTACCCTAGTTTCTCAGTTCCCCAGATTCCTCGCGAATATATTGTGGCATAATTGTATTTATACCATCAGACAACCACTGCAAATCACGTTTGAGTACACAAAGGTGAGTATCTGATGTCGTTATTTCACAAGGTTCTTCACCTGTCTGACTCAGTCAACAGAACCAGAGCAAATCTGGGTACAAGACACTCTGGCTCGTCCAGGAATACTCACTCTCATACGACTGCTCATGCTCATACTCACACTCATAATGTCGCTCACAAATCGGCCTCTGATACCCACAAACCCGACAATAACGTCGTGGTGTCCATCGAGTTGGAGCTGCCGCCGGCAGTCCTATATGGCCACGAAACTGAGTCCACCGGGTCCATCATCTCCGGTCTTTTATTTCTCAACACCAAAAACGATCCCGGTACCCAAGCCACAGACATCCATTTTGTCACCCTCTCGCTCATCCAAACGATCCAGTTGTCGAAACCGTTCTTGATCTCTTCGTCGTCCGTACACTCGTGTAAAGATTGTCAAACAAGAAGAAACGTGCTTGCCAGATGGGACGCAGTTACAGAGAAGGTTTCGTTCTCCGAGGGAAGACACGCATATCCATTTTCCCATCTCCTTCCGGGCTCGTTACCGCCTTCCAGTAAGCTCGGGAGTAAGACGTCGGTGTCGTTTGTAAAGTACGATTTGGTAGCAATAGCCAAGACTGATGCTCGAGAGGAAATAAGAGTCACGCTACCATTAAACATATCTAGGCTGATTCTCAAGGGCCCTGACAGAAATTCGCTCCGGGTGTTCCCACCAACGGAAGTGAGCGCCTCGGCCGTGCTTCCCAATGTGGTGTACCCGAAGTCCACGTTTCCGGTGGAGTTGCGGTTGGATAACATGATCAATAAATCCGGTGACAGAAGATGGAGAATGAGAAAGTTGTCGTGGAGAATCGAAGAAACTAGCAAGATCAGAGCATACTGCTGTGAGAAGCACGTGCCCAAGCTCAAGGCCGCAGAGGATGTACAGAGAAAACACAAGAGTGCTCCAGCAAAGCCCAAAGCCTCGAACGTCCATTACAGCACCATTCAAACCACCATGTCGCTCTCACCCGATACCAATTTACCGGAAGAAGCCCAACGGAACTCGCCCCAGCTTGAAAATACCGCTTCAGGCTTGAATGGGGCCCCTGCATTTACGTTGGACACCAGTGAAGTGGAAAGAAACGCTCCTTCTCACGTGCAACAAAATGTGGATGAAGATTTTCATATCACCGCTGAAAACCACGCCAACTCGGGGGCCAACACGCACGACGAGTCCCAGTCCACTCCCGCGACCACGCCCCGTACGGGCCCTTCCAGTCCAGACCAACTACACCTCTACATCTCGGAAATACGGACGTTGGGCCATGGAGATCTCAAGTCCGGGTGGAAATCGGACTTTTCTGGGTCCGGAAAGATCGAAATGGTGGCCCAAATCAACTGCATGAACATCTCCACGGGACTACCCAAGCCCACATCCAAGGCCAACAGCGGTAATGCCCCAGTCAACGAGGTCATAGAAGGCATGCGTTATGGTGCAAATATGGCATGCGACATCGAAGACCCCAATGAGGGCATCTATGTGTCTCATACCCTCGTGGTGGAAGTGGTGGTGGCAGAAGAAACCGTCAGTGTCAAGAAGACCAAGAAGACCAGGGATTTGGGGTTGGAACCCACGCCTTCTTTCGCCTCTGCGTCCAGTGCCGAGGACGAACATCCAACTCAGCTCGTAGGAACCCCCACAGGAGCAGCCCGAGTGTTGCGTATGCAATTCAAATTGAACATGACCGAACGGTCGGGCTTGGGAATTGCATGGGACGACGAGGTGCCACCCACGTACGAAGACGTACGAACTTTGAGTCCTCCAACGTATGAGTCTTCTGCTGGGTCCACGCCTCTCTCCACTCCTCAATTGATTGCCAGAGAAGAGTCTGCACAGCTGACTCCAAACATGCTGGTGTGTGCATCAGTGGCGTCTGGTAGTGGTTCCCTTAATGGGACTCCATTGTTCAACTCGAGGGTTCCCACCCGGACACCAGGGATTCTCTATGGAATCGGGTCGACTCCGGGGGCATCCTTGGATCACGTGTTGGATACTGAGGAGAGGATCCAGCACTTGGAGCTTTAGGGAGGTGGAGCTATGG
The DNA here is from genome assembly GCA_030581535.1 of Yamadazyma siamensis. NCBI lineage: Eukaryota > Fungi > Ascomycota > Pichiomycetes > Serinales > Debaryomycetaceae > Yamadazyma > Yamadazyma siamensis. The sequence goes on from JAKTTO010000014.1 coordinate 51,996, forward strand.
GAGGTGGGTTTAGGGAGGTGGAGCTACAGGAGTTGGAGCTTTAGGAGTTGGAGCTACGGGAGTTGGAGGTGGGCTTAGATTTGATAGCATTGGGGATGAGAGGTAGATCTGTTGGTGTCAGTGGGCATGAGCACGAGGCACGAGCATGAGGCACGGCATACGAGACCAAAGAGCAGAAGATTAAAGAGCAGAAGATTAAAGAGCAGAACACACGATACCACACCATCCACGAAGTCCAGAACTAGTCTCAATGCCCAGCTTCACTTCCTGGGCTCCACACGAACCTACCGCGCCAGGGCCTAAATGGCCTCACTATGACGTGTGTGCACTTGGCACCACTGCCTTCTCAAGGCCCAGTCACTTATTGAATCTTGTACAATACACAATATACGTATACACAATACACGTATACAATATACATATACACTCACACTAATGTCACACCCCAAGTCAATCTCGCACCCTCAGCCTCCACATCCCAGATCGGAGCTTCCCTGGCTGGTCTCGCTAGCTGGCGGCCTGGCATCTAAAGTTTTAGGCACAGTGCCTGGTGAGCGCGCAGGAAATTTTGTGAAACAGCAGGTTCAGCCCAACTCAAGCCCTATTAGTATGGACGCAAACAAGTTCAAACGCAAGGAGCCTCCACTGTTCTACCTCTACGAGGACGACCGACAGCGGTCTGATGAGTCTGTGTCGTCGGTGCCACACCCCATCACCTTGCCAAAAAGACAACTAAAAGAGGAATTCTCAATCCATCTACCCTCCCAGGGAGTTGGCACCACTAGCACTAGGAACAGCGAGTACTCCAGATTCGGAGACTCGCCCAAAACAAACGACGCCATACGCCTCGGCAGCCCCGTGATGACCCTCAAGGACCAATTCACAAACAAATCGGACATTCTCAAGTTCCCAGTGGAATCTTCCCACTCATACTCTTACGCACACCTTTCTCCAAACTCTTTGGCTTTGAGATTGAATGTGCTCAAACGGTCGCTACAGATCTTGCGTGACCGCCCGGGGCTCGTGAGTGCATTCAACGAGGGCGAGCCGTCGCTGAGACAACACTTGTTGGAATCTGGTGGCCGGGGTAACTCAAATAACGTCAAATCAAATGCTTCTTCTGCTGCTCTAGCTGCGTTGTTTCGTCCCTCCATGAGACGATCCGACAGCTTTCCTGTGCAAACCGTGTACAAATCGAAGCCTGAAACGGCCCCAATACCGGAAAAGGCCCAAAACCCGGAGAAGGCCCCAAAACTGGAAAAGTCTAAACTACCAGAATTCTACGCAGATGAAATGTCAGAAATAATCAGGTTGCTCGAGCTCAACCACTTGAACATCCCCAAAAACGAGGACTTCGCTTCCACGCTACACGACCTTTCGTTGAGCCACGACTCGTCCCAACACAACCCCAATCAACTCATGATCAAGTTGATGTACGCATTGTCTACACCTTTTGTAGACACCTCAGTCATGACCACCACGCCCTCTGAGCCCAGTGCAGGCGGCGGTCCGTCCCCGTTGGCTCCATCTCCGTTGGCTCCATCTCCGTTGCCCATGGTACCGAACCCGTCCACCATCGCTTTATCGCTTTTGAACAACAGCCAGCCTTCTGGAGGATCCAGTAGCTCCAGCAGACCGTACCACTCGATATCTTCGGGCAAACACGCCTTGCCACAGTCGATTTTCACGATTGAGTGTGATCCTCCGTGGTCTGTGAAAGCAGCCAACGACTTGGCGTGTTTGATGTTCGGAGTTCTGAAGAATATCATCAAGTCTCTTACGTTGATGGACTTGATAGCCCCGCAGTTCCGGGAATTCGTAACCGATAGAATCACCAGGGGCTTCGATTATGCAGACTCCAACTACAAACTGCCCAACCCCGATATCTTGTTTGCAGGGGAGATTGTGGCCATTAGTAGACCGGGAGACATGGGATACGCGTGGACGTCGCTTTGGGCCAAGAGAAGAACCAACTTGATCATCTTCATGTTCGACCAGATTCCGTGCGACGCTTTTGACGTGGTGATTCTGAAAGACTTGGGGATGATCGGCGATGCCTCCAGCGACTTCGAGGTGTTGAAGAAGACTTCGGTGGCTGGCTCTCTTGTGCCAGAGTCGTCGCATAATTTCACCAAGTTGTCTCAAATAAGCAAGTCCATGAGCTCGTTTGTAAACGAGACTCTCCAGAAGGCGTCCACGTCGGATGAAGACGTGGATTCCACCAGGTTGGTGTACTCCCAGAGCGAGCTTCTCAACACTAGAAGATACTTCACGCTCCATCTCGATGAAGAAAATATTCCGTGTGCTGTGACATCCAATCCTCTCGAAATAAACCCTGGAAAGTTCCAGATGAAGTTGAAGATCCACACGCTCCCGTACATCGCTGGTATATTCGTGGTTGACTCCCAGTCCCTCAAGATTGTGTCTTGTAACAACGCAATTGCCCGCAATTTATTTGGTTGGTCGTCGATAGATCTCGCACAACAGCCTATAGACATGATCATCAAGGACTTTGCCAGTATATTCCGGAAAGGAGTGGACGACTCCAAGGATGATTTCCCTATAGTCCCTGGTTTGGTGTTGCCAGAGCACTTTTTCAGAAAGTACAAGTGTGTGAATTCGTACCTGCACTTGTCACCACAAGCCATCGAAAACAAGTTCATCACCTCCAAAGGTCTTGTCGGAAAGCACAAGGATGGAGCTGAGATCAACATCGATGTCCAGCTACGAGTCAGTGCCTTGGACACCTTTGTGCTTTGGATCACCTACTCAAGACAAGCAGAGACCACCACGTCTCTGTTCAACAGTGGGGTCAGTTCCAATGCACCTTCACCTCATTTGAAACCTCCTTTCAAGCGGGTCAGACTGGCCACAGGCGATGCAACAGCAAAGTCGTTTGCACGATTGCCTTCGCAATTGAAGTTGATTGACCAGAGCTCATCGTTGCCCATTGCTCCGGGTGACATTACCAGGCACAACAGCACCAGAACTCCGAAAGCCACAGCGGGCGTTGATAGGAAAGTGTCAACCAGCAGCACCCAAAGCTCGGCTCAGAGCATGGATGTGGGTACTCCGATCATCTTCGATCCCAGCAACAACTCCGTTGACACCAAGATCTCGTCTATCTACGACCCGAGTGAGTTCAAAGACGATGTGTTGTCAACTCTGGCCCATTTATTCAAGAGCAGAAGCAATGTAGGAGCCATTCCCTGGAATCACGAGATAGGAAGCGAGCTTTTGAGAAGAGAGGATGACGAACTCAAATTGAAGGCAGCTGCGTGTGAGAGCTGGCCCACAGAGATAGGAGCCAAAAGACGAACCAAGAAAATCAGCGAGTTCGACGTGGTCAGAGATATGGGTGAGGGAGCGTATGGGAAGGTCATTTTGGCCAGGCACAAGCACGACAAGCCGTACGAGGTCATTATCAAGTGTATCGACAAAGAGAGGATCTTGGTGGACACCTGGGTGAGAGACCGGAAACTCGGTACCATTCCCTCGGAGATCCAGATCATGTCCACGCTCATGAAAGAAGTCAACCCCAACATCATGCGTATCATCGACTTCTTCGAAGACGAACAGTGCTACTACTTGGAGACGCCCATTTTCGGAAACCCACCAGCCATCGATCTATTCGATTACATCGAGATCATGGAGGATATGACAGAGGTGGACTGCCAGTTTATCTACAAGCAGATCAGCCTGGCGGTGTTCCATCTCCACAAACACGGAATCGTGCACCGTGACATCAAAGATGAAAACGTCATTGTGGACGAAAGAGGAATAATCAAGCTAATTGATTTTGGTAGTGCCGGGTACTCGAAACTGGGACCTTTTGATGTGTTCGTGGGCACCATCGACTACGCGTCTCCCGAAGTGTTGAGAGGTGAGAAATACGAGGGTAAGCCCCAGGACGTGTGGGCTCTAGGCATTCTTCTCTACACGCTCCTCCTCAAAGAGAACCCGTTCTACAATGTGGATGAGATCATGGAGGGAGACTTGAGACTATCAAACAGCATCAGTGAAGAGGCTAGTGACTTGGTGTGTAAGATTCTCGTGAGAGACGTTAAGAGCCGTCCTACAATCACAGACATCCTTGAACATCCGTGGATGCTATAACGAATATACGATCATTCATTTACTTGCATTTTCATTTACTTGCATTTGCATTTATTTGCGCGCCGATGTGGCTTTGCGCACGTTTATCTTATCAGAGATATGGAATTTGTTATCTTTTGCATCCCTATAAATAATTCTCAGTCCGTAGAATAATAATTATATGAACCAAATCAGAGAACCCTACTATCACGACTCCTACAGCACTTCAATCAAGTCTTTTACCTCTCCGTTGATTCCCAAAGTCGATCTCTTCAAGTCCAACATCAAGAGATCCAAAAGCTTATCTAAAAGCGTACCTGAGCGCAATGAATTGAACAAACACAGATCCAACTCTTTGGAGCCCTACTACAGACCCAAGATCTTGTTCACCGCAAATATCTACGACGAGGGTGTGTTTGATGATGATGACGAAGACTACGATTCCAATGACGGTGACTTGGGAGAGACCCAATCCAAGATCTCGGTGTCTCCTCCTTTAAATGTCACCTATTCTAATGTCCGTGACGACTTTGATAACGAAACCAAATTCGACTTCTTTTTATAGCTTTCACAATATATGATTGTTTATACAGACTTCTCTAAGACGGTCCACACGGTGTATGTGAAAATAGGGAGGAACAAGTTATCGTTGAGAGACGTGACTCCCTCGAAAACCGTAGCCACGAGATTCACCACGAGTAGCACCTCCCAGTTGATGGCAGGCAATCCCAAGTACTTGTTGATACCGTAGAACAGGGCCGCGTTGGATATGAGGAACGCAAGTGATCCCTGTACGGACTTGTTACTGTCGAAGATCTTGGTTTTTCCAATCCACTTGCCTACAATTGAAGCAACAGAATCACCCACTCCCAAAGTCACCAACCCGATAAACTGTTTGATGTCCAAGGCATCCGATCCAGACACCAACAGGTCCAAAATCACCGGCGTGGCGATCCCTATGACCAAGTATATGTACGACACGTTGAGTGGTCCCTTCAAGTCTTTAAAGTCCTGGAACTTGTATAATTTATCGTAGAGAATTTCGCCGATAACAGTGACTTTGTTGGCTCTGACGATTTCAACCACCACCAACACGATGATCAGACCCAACAACGCCAACACCGTGAAACTCTTGTTGATGACCAAGCCTGGCAAAATGGTTCCCAAGATCACAAAGTGCCAGATCTTGCGTCTCAAGTTGAACTCTATGTTGACATTGAAGATCACCAAGATGTTGGTGAGCAACACTGCTGCCCACACTCCGAAGAAGGTGACATTTTCGTCCAACTGAACCGTCTGCAAGATCCAGGCGATGCTGTTTTTGTTCAAAATGGGCTCCAACTGGTAGTTTGTGAGGAAGTAAAAGAGCCCTCCGAACACCGGCACGGAGGCAGTTTTGTGGAGCTTGAACACAGGATATGCGAGCAACGAAGACGCCAAAAGGGCAGTGACCAATTTCTGGAATATCACCAAGTTGAGGTCGTGGATCCGTACGTTGAAGATCAAATTCACAAGAACCACCACCAAAAGATGAATTTCTGTTTCGGATAAGCTTCTGTTCAACCCGGACTTGACTTGGCCGCCTTGAACTTGCACCAAGTGGTAGTCCACGTCCTGGTTCTGTACTTCTTTGGAAATGAGGTGCTCTTCACTTCCTTTGTTAATGTACTCGAGCGAGTATTGTAAGAACGTGAACACAAATACTTTCTTGAGATACTCGCCCATACTGTCATCGGTGGAGTACAAGAAGTAGAAGAACACTGCACTGGAAGCTCTCATCACCAAAGGCAAGTTTGTGACCACAAAATAGTTGTAAGTCAAGAACTCAATGACATTGTAGCCGGTGGATATACTGATAATGTTTGGAATCAACACCGCATAAAAAAGCTCAAACTCGGGGACCTGTGGTGGGTCACCGAGTCCCTGGTGGTGTTTCTTCCACCGCTGTTTGTAGGTGAAAATCAACCCAATTGCCAAACCAACGTAGTTCATGGCCACTCTTTCGGCGTACTCGAGAATCACCTTTGTGTGCACATTATACAACAGCTGGGACACAAACGCCAAGAGGAGGATCTGGACCCCGTTTCTGGCACTCAAGTGGTCGTTGAGGAAGTCTTGGGCGGCGAAGATGTGGTTGAAGGGGAAAGGTTGAGCAGCTGGATCGTCACCAAACTGGCTGGATGGAGTGGTTTTTTCTGGCTCTTCTGGCAGCGGCGTGGGCGAGTTCTTTCTGTCTCTGGGATCCACGGTGCCGTCCACGTCCCTGAATCTGGACGCGGTGGACAACGAGGCCGGGGGCTTGGGAACAGCTTTGGATTTCCGGGCCATATCGTAGGTTGATGGAGATGGACGAGTGAGCGCGACGCTGCTGGTACCAAGTACCACGGCGCGCGCCAGGGCCACACCACGTCTCACGCCACGCTACCACGGCTGGCACTGCTCCTGCCACAACTAGTGCTGCAATCGTCTCACCTTAGCTTCCAGATGTTCTTTTTGTGTTGTTCTGTTGTGTTGTCCTGCGTCCCTTCACGTGCCTCAGGTCCCGGCTTTGCGTACTCGTGTCGTGTCTCACGTGCCATGTCTCACTTCTCACATCTTTCACCCCAATCTCTCGTCCCAATCTCTCTCCCGTGTCTCACTTCTCACTTCTCGCCAAATTCACTTCCCCGTCTTATCATCCAAAATTCGCAAAAAGTGTCCTCTACCCAAAAAATGGCTTCGTTCTTTCAGACCATAAAGTTCTATTTCAAGTCCACCATCTTCGGGTTGTTGATCGCCGTATGTGCCCTCTACGGGGTGGTGGCCTCGATCTTCTTGAGAATCATCGGAAAACCGGAGTACAGTCAATACACAGTCGCCAGAGCCTTCTACTACTCGTTCTCAACCATCTTGGGAGTCAAGATTAAACTCAATAACGAAAAATACTTGTTGGGAAAACCAGGTGTGTTCATCTCCAACCACCAAAGTGCGTTGGATATTTTGATCTTGGGAAGAATCTTCCACCCGGGTTTCACCGTTACTGCCAAAAAAGTGTTAAAGTATGTTCCGTTCTTGGGCTGGTTCATGCTTGCCAGTGGAACTTTCTTCATTGACAGAGCAAAGTCCGAGAAGGCCAGAAAAGTGCTTAGCGACGCTTTGACAAAGATCAAAACCAAGCAACAGGGTATCTTTTTGTTCCCAGAAGGAACCAGATCTGGGTCCACCAAATTGGAATTGTTGCCTTTTAAAAAGGGTGCCTTCCATTTGGCTCAGCAGGCAAAGATTCCCGTGGTTCCTATCGTAGTAAGCAACACCTCCAACATTTTCCACGCAAAGTCCAAGACTTTCAACACCGGGGAAATTATCATCGATGTGTTGCCTCCAGTATCGACAAAGGATGTGGAAACCAAAGAACAAGTAGACGAATTGGTCATCAAAGTCAGAGACCAAATGGTGAGCAAATTGAAGGAAATCGGGTTCTCCAGGACCAAAAGCCTGGTGGCACCATCCGTTTCCCCCAAAGTCAAATCCCCTGAACCAATTGCCAAAGACTCTGACGATGCTATTTCTGAAACTATCGAAGTAGACTCTTCTACCGAAGACACCCCACTTGTAAGTAAATAAGTATCTACTGTCCACGATTGAATAAATACTTTTATATTTGATCTATTCATGATATGTCTATTATTCTGCAATTATTGCTTTTGTTTTCTTCTTCTTCTTGGGCTTAATTTGTATGGGAGCTGGCGATTCTTCTTTACTGGACAGCGCCTTTACCGCAGCCTTTGGTTCTGGGGTCTGCAATTCAGAGGCCTTTACCAGAGTTTTTGTGTCTGAAGCCTTTGGCCCGTTGGTTTTGGGTTCTCTCGTCTTTTCTTCAACGCCGTCCTCCAAAAGTACCTTATCTTTCTTCGATTTGGTGCTTTTCAGGGACTCTTTGGACTTGGACTTTTTCTTTTTCTTCTTCTGTTGTGTGTCTAAAGTCAACTTCTCTCTCAAGTCATCTAAATCCACGGTGTACTCGAGATTCTCATTGGACGTCACCTCTGACGAGGCACTGAAGTCAAAGTTATCGAGGTTCGAAGAGTCTATTTTCAAGATGTTCTTTTTCTTCTTTGGAACCTTTTCTTTGGTTTCCACAGGCTCGTCCCCATTTCCTATGACCTCTTCAGATAAAATGAGCACTTTCTCCTTCTTCAACTTCCTCTCTCTGTGTGGCTTCTTTTGCTTTTTCGGCAAGTCGTTATCAGAAACAGGCTCACTGCCGGAACGATCTTCAAGAATCAACTTTTTCTGTGATGAAGGTTTGTGACTTTCAGAATCCAAGTAGTATGGATCGTCACGCACCCTTTCGATTCTCTTCTCCCGTTGCTTCTTGTCGTCCTCAGAGCTCAAATCAACAAGTGGTGCGTCTTCTTCATCGTCACTGTGCTCACTCTCATCCTCACTTATCACGCCAAAGTCAGGGTGGTTGATTTCGGTATCGAGATCCAAATCGTCCGGGAATTCGATGTTCCTTTGTGCGTTCTTGGAGATTGGATTGAGTGGGTACACCTTGAAGAACGATGGGAGAATCTCAGTCAACAACATTGGAATTTGTTGTGGTTCACGCTCAGACTCGGCTGATGATTCTTTTTCGGAGGGTTGGACTTCACTCTGATCGGATCTCTGTGCTTCTTCATCATTCCACTCATTTTTGTCGGCGACCTCCTGTTGGTGGTTTTCGTTTTCTTCGTTTTCTTCATCAGAAGATGATAATTGGATGTAATCAGAGTCGTCTTCAACGTTGTCGGCTTTGGCCTCCAGTTCAGACTCCTCTGCTTCCAGATCCAGGGACTCTGATTCCAGTAAGCTTTCGGAATCGCCAGACTCTCCATCGTCCTCGTTGTCCGAGTCGCTGTTTGTGGGCTTAAACACTCTGTAATACTCGACGTCCTTGGCTTGCAATTTCTCGATATCAGTGGTGTCACCATCCGTGAAAGCTTCCAATCCTATGCGTAAGAACTCGAGCCACGACAAACTCCGTTCTTGTACTTCGTAGCTGGAGTTGTTTTCGAAGTTGGTGAGGTATTGGATCAATTTGTATAAATGGAAGCTAATTTCAGCATTTTTCGGATATGCCAACTTGCCGTCCGAGGAATAGAGTCTCACGTAGTCATTCACTATGCTCGAAAACAACTTCACAAGCATTTGGATCAACACCACGAGAACTTCCGGCTCGTTGAGGTTGATCAACTTGCCTGAAACTGGGAAATGCGCTGCATCACCAGTCAACTCAAGCTCCTTGTCGATTTTGTAGTTGACAAAGTTGTTGAAAATGGCCGTTTTTCTCTCCAAACTCAAAGCCTCAAGGTTCCCATTGACGTATTCGTCGTCGTCCTCGTCATCATCTTCGCCATTAGTCACTTTCAAATCGTCAATATACTCTCCCAAGATCCAATACAAGTCCTTGAGGATGATGGGGCTCCAGTCCAAGATCTTATGGTTCAACACGATGTCCAGGACAATGTTCACAATGGTGGGTCTTATACTAGGGACTCTGGTAGCCAACGATTTCAATTCTGAACCCAAGGCCTCAGAAATGGCAGCTCTTGTGTCCAACAGCAACGTGGCGGAAGTGGCACTGGGCGATTTGGAGGGAAGAATGGTGATTGTGATGATATCCTTCAACAGAGTCACGTACCATTTGAAGTTGGGGATATTGGCGTAATTGTCTTGAGCACCAATTGACAACATTTTCAAAACTATCTCCTGCTTCAAGCTATCAGGCACAGGGACGTCGTCGTTGGGCAAAAGCTGAACCAACAACACCTTAAAGATATCAATGATGGTGTCGTCGTTGACCAAATAATGGGAAATGTCCAAAGCTTTGCGTTTAATGAGAGTATCGTCGTCGGTCAAGCACTCCATGATAATGTTGGAAACACCCCTGATTTTCTTGATCAACGACGGGAAGATCTTGACTGTGTTTATCAATGCAAGGAGCCCCACAAACTTGAGGTTGGAGTCTTTTGTTTCGAAGAAGTTCAAGATCTGTTCCACACAGTATTTGGCAGTTTTCTGGTCTTTGGAGGAGTCGGGAGACAAGAGCGAGCCCCCGATTATGCAGTTGATACACTCATACTTCAACGAAGACGCCTTCGTTTCCGTCATGAGTGTCACAATGGACGGTAAGATTTTCTTCTTCATCCGGGGTTCTACTTTGGATAGACTCTGGAATAACTTCAAGATCCGGATCACCAACCAGTTGTTCTTGGTGTTCTCGAGAATGTCAAAGAACTTGGGCAAGTATCCCACAAAGATGTTGGGGTTCTTCTTGGAAATCTCACAAACTACGGTGATGGTAGCACTGACCACCAGAACGTCCAGATCGTCGAGTTTATCGATGATTTTCTGGAAGTTGATTCGCAAGCTATCCGGGTACTGAAGGAAGATCTTGTACATTGCCAATACGGCCTTCTTTCGGATGTAGGGCTTGGAATGGTTCAACTTCATGAGCACGTCGTCATTGATATCTTTGGATAAGTTGGGAGTCACGATAGATGCAATTCCACTGAGGGCAAGGCCGATCTCCACGTAGTTGGAGGAGTTCAAATCCTTTTTGAACTGGTTGGTGGCCAAGATCAACAAGTCCTCTTCGTTTTTGAACGACTGGGTGGCCGCTAGATACCCAATTCTCTTTTGCTGGAACTTGGAAGACGACATGATCTCAAGAATGTGAAAGTTGCACCAGGACATCTCGAAGCCGTACATCTCCAAGTACGCGAGCTTGAGGATGGCCATGGCCTTTGTCTCCAAATCGGTGGTGCCAAGTTCGTCCTTACACTCGACGATAGCAGAATCAAGAAACGCCAGTAGACTCTCGGGCGATTCTTTGGAGTGGGCTCTGATGCCCTTGATCAAATCACTGAGCGACTTTTCAAACAGAATGCCAAACGGCTTGAGCCGGGAAAGAACATTGGAGTTTGGAACCTGGAGTGCAGACATTGATAGCCAAGAGGGAACACAAACACGGTCCAAAGGTTATGCAAGTTATTTAGATTTGATTTGACAAAGTGCGACTTGAGAAATAGAAACTGGAATCTGGCACTTGGTTTGACATGTCACCAGAACAGACGGCGGGGAGCTCTGTCGAGGGGCACCACGCACACACAGGTGAGTATAGTGACAGTGTGGAACGTTCTGGAGGTGGTGGAGTAGACGGTGGTGACTGTAGTACACAAACACGTCTACAAAATCGTAGACAAAGTGAGACATTGGCCACGCACGCCCATGGCCACGGTCCGGATTCACACACAAATGTGAATTCCAGTGGCTCTGAGTCGGACCATTCCGACGACGACTACATCCTCAGCGACGACAACGAGTTTGAGGAGGTCGGGCCCGAAAACGGCCATCGAATGGCTTACAGTGCCACGCTTTCGGAGAGAGCCGATTATCTCACGGCCTCTTTGGACCAGGCGTTGGAGTCCACGGATTTGGACAAGTCGTTGGTGATCCAGGCCCAACTCAGTGGCGCATTGAACAACGAGAACCAGCAGATCTTGGACAAACACCGGCTCTTGCGCCAAAAAATCGACGGTTTGAAGGAGCTATTCAAGTACAATTTCGAGCCGAGAGTGGACCCTAACACCGGCGCTAAAGTAAGTGTAGTACAGAAATTAGGACAGGATATTGTAGACATTGAAGCACGGCTTAGGAGGCTACGGGAAGGGCACAAGAGCAAAGGCCTTTTTTCGTCTCGAGTGCAACCGGGAGTGATTCAGAGGTATCCGGTGGAATATAACCAGGCACGTGATAAGGTGATGGAACGGCAGATTGACGGCGAGTAGAAGTGCTAGAGTGTGACAGGGAGGTCACGTGGGAGGAGTTGCAAGAGTTGATCTAGAGAGAAGGAGTTGATCTTGAGAGAAGGAGTGGTCAAAGGATCATGAGATATGGGTCACCTGAGAGTAGATATACGAGACGGGAGGGCTAGTGAGTGGAGGAGCTCAATGCAAGTCATATATTTCATCGAATGGCCATTTTGTGTAGGCAGTTTTGGTTAGCGTTCTGTGCTGAACGATCAGGTGTCATATCTGAACAATCATACTCACATTCTGTGTACCTGGTCAGTATGTGCTGTAGCTGACGAGACATACTGCACGTTAGTGTCTGTTACACTTGGTCGTATTCTCTTCTCAGCATCTGTCACACTTAAAGTTTGGTAGCTCCTATACTTTGATAGCTTTGAGACCTAGTTTTTCAGCAACAGTCCATCAGATTCTGTTCTATTCCAGGCACACTCCGGTGCCTGCTCCCCTACACCTCATTGGTGGCTCCCCTAAACCTCATTGGTGGCTCCCCTAAACCTCATTGGTGGCTCCCCTACACCTCATTGGTGTATATAATCCCCAACCCATTCAACCACGAGCCCGTGTAACCATACATCCCAACGATGGTGAACCCTTGTGATGGAGGCTCAAGCGTGGACAAGTGACCGCCAGTGGCGTTTCCATACATGGGCGTCTTTGTGCCACTTCGAAACTCAACTTGAATGGCATCCATCCACGCTCCGTTCCTGAAGTGGAACTTCGACACTGGATCATTTGGAGAAACGTTGATATCGGAGTAGTGGTTCTTGGTGTTTCCAATAACTACCTCAGCAGATTGAGAGTTTGCAGGGGAGTTTGACGGTGGAGAGCTTGCTATCTTGAGCTTGTCCATGAACCTTTTGGGTGGGACGGGAGGCTTGTTAGATCCAGTTCCAGCAGCAGTGGAACCAGCACCAGCAGCAATGGAACCAGCACCAGCACTGGAATGAAAGTAGAACCGAATGCCGTCCAACGCACCCCCATGGTAAACACGGATCTTGTATAGAGTGCTTATATCGAATGCAACTTGTTCCAGCCTGCCCAGGTCCTTTCCAAGCAAATTACTTTTGTACGCGGTGAGAGAGCCTTTGCCCAAACCAAAGTCGCCTCTGACGACGTTCTTCTGGCTGCTGCAATGGTCCTTGAAGTTTTTGATGAACAAGTCGCCTCCCAACGAAAGCACGCGTACGTCAAAGTCGTCACTGGCTTCTCTGGAGCTGTTTCTCAATTGATCTCTGAGAAACGAGTAGTCAAGCACCAATTCGTTCTGGAGCCCGTTTCCGCCGTAGAACCGGGTCAAGTACGAAATGTGAAACCGTGCAAGGTCCTTTGTGATGACCTCCACCAAAAAGATGCCTGCCTCGGACTTGACTATGCATCCTCCGGAAGGAGTGTTGTACAGCGTGGGAGCCTTGTTTTTAGCGGCGTAGTTATCGTCGTTAATGGGCGTGGTGGTGTACACGTGGCCCATGGACGCGTCGTCGGCGTCAATAGGAAGTGCAAACGACCCGTGGAACAAGAACCGGATCTTGTCCAAGATGTTCCAGTGACAAACACGTGACCACTGGCCGTTCGCAGGAATCAACTGCGGTGAGGATTTGGTCCTGATGCACTGGGATTCCCTAGTCATGAACGACCGGTTCCACCAGATGTAGTCCCGGAGCATCACTCCGTCCACCTGGTGGGGGCACCTCAAAGAGTGGCCGATTTCGTGCATGAAAGCGCCCATGGTGATGTTCAAGCACTCCCAGCTGGTGCCACATTGGTTTGCATCGTTGGCCACCTCCAGCTTCAGCAAGTGTGTGGCGTCGAGGAAGCTGGGGGTGACCATGGGGAACGAGGTGGGCCACGAATGGATCCCGTGGCTGCCAAAAATGGCGAGTTTGATATCGCTATTTCCTCCTCCCAACGCTGCGTGAGCGAGAATGAGGTCTCTGTTGACGTCGTAGTGGGCGTCGAGATACACAACTGCACACTGGATGCAGGTGTTCAGTTGCTGGCGCTTGGAGTACAACTCGGGCGTGTTTTTGATCAATTCGAGGGCGTGGCTGAACAAAGCTCCGGTATCGGTCCCTTTCAGGTTCTGCTGGGCCCAGTTTGGATCCTGTAGCTGGGCCACCAGATGGGGGCTCCGGAGCACGTGCACCTTGACCTCCTGGTGTGGAGTGGGCGATGCAACGTTGTAGCCAAAAATCGTTTGCAGACTGACGGTTTCCTCCACAAACTGGAAACTTCGATTACTGAATCCGGACATTCTCATTTCATCTTGGGTGTACGCCTGCATGATTCTGCCAGCCACCTTCAACTTGGCCACAGCAGTGGCGAGGTTGGCGACTTCACCTCTTCGGACTCGGTACCCCGGCATATCGTACGTTTCCTTGGAATCTCTGCCCACAATCACGCACAAATGCACGGGTTTATTGTTTAGGGGAACATACTGGAGCACCAAGTTGCCGGAGTCAACAATTTGTGGGGGGCTGGTGTACCTAGCAAACCCGAACTCGTTGATGGACCCGTTGGAGGCCACATTTATGTGGAATTTATTTGTGCCTTTGGACACGTGAACCATAGCCTTGAAGAAACCATTATTGATTTCGAAATACTGCGGTGGAAACACGAGGTTTTCGTTGTTTGTGAACTCAATGGTTCCGTGGGAGCATGCTGAGGTTCTTCCGGAGATGATGACGGTGGGACTGGACACAATTTCGCCGTCAGTGTAGTCGTAGGACAATGTCATAGGTGGAATTAAGAGATGGTACGCACTGATTGAACTAGAGCGAACTGGCGAGCGAACTGGCAAGCGAACTGGCGAGCGAACTGGCGCGACGTCGTGGTGACGTGGCGCGGTGACGTGGCACTGTTCTGACCGTCGCTGCGCAGTGCTGCCACTGGTGCCAAGGCGGTCCCACTTGCCCGCGGTGGCCCCACAGTGCTCGCGGTGCTCAGTAGCTTCCTCGCCCTCAAGGCAACTGCTGCTGCTTCGTCAGCTGTGAGTGTACCCCTGAAACAGAGTGGAATGTCTCATGTAATTAAACGAGTTTGTCCCCTGCGTATCCGTACATTATCTCTAAAAACGTTTCGTAAAGTTGTATCGTCAAACCGTTAAATCGTCAATCTTGGGTTTTACAGGTTAGCCTAGACTCAGATCGCAGCCAGTGGGAGCCCCAATTAGCCCCGCCCCTTAGCACACCCCTTAGCACGCCCTTTCGCACGCCCCTTCGCACGGGCAACTACCGATCGCCCCGCCAGTGCAAGGACCCTCTAACATGCAATCCCAACCCGCAATTACCAGATTCTGCTTTATTACAGCCTTGTTTTCTGCACAGTCCTTCGCGATATTTCCAATCTTGACATTTATATTTCAAGGTTAGCTGGTGATTTGATATTCGATTATAATCATGTCTTTGAGACACAGAGTGACGATTTTGAATCACGAGCAAAACCATGATCGTATCATCAAGTCGCTCAACTCCACTTACCTTGAATTGAACCATGACGTCAACTACACAAGAGAAGATAGATTCACGCTCGATTTCCTGAATAGGTTCAAGCATATCAAGCAATTACGGATCTCCATCGGCACTTTCGAGTCTCCGGTGTTTAATTACCACTCACCTGGGTTGACAGTCAACGCTGTGCCCAACACCTCCAACAAGCACGAATTTTTCGAGGAAATAAATACGTTTTTATCCAACTTATTCAAAGTTAACGTCTCTGAACAGAGCTGGATTCTTTCGAGAAACTCGTTGCTTTTGCATTTACAACATTACGACCTTAACGACATGAACATACTTTTGGCGGAGTTTACCGGTAAAATCGCTGACACCGATGTCGTGGATTTCCTATATAATAACGACAAACTTGTATTGAGTTTTATCAATAAGGACAAAGCGCCGCTCGTAAAGTCGTCCAACCCGGACGTGTACGAGGAAATCGGTATATTTTTGGTGGACGAACACACCGCCACTCACGATGTCATTTTGAGCGGCCTTCGAGTTGTTTTCGGCGAAGAGAATCCACTTTTCAAAACCCTTTTTCACATAAAACCAAAGTTTCGGCTGTTGGAGGCCCACCACGTGATCCAGCCCAACGGACTCCACCCTCGGCTCAAAACCCACATATCTGCCTCCTCGCTTCCTACTGATCCCGACGTGCAAAACTGTAAGCTCTACTACCATCTCATGTTGGATAAATCGGTTTTTGTGGACAAATATGCGCTAGGAGACAACTTCGAATTCGTCACCAATTTCGGCAGCCAGGACTTGGAGCTCCCGGAGTACAAAGTCGACACCTGGGGGAACGAGGTGTTGCTCGAAGTGACGGACTGGTCGCAGGATTTGGTTTTGAATCTCCATTCGCGTTACCAGCTTCCCAGCCACGGCCACCAGACGTCCAAAAACGTGCACATTCAGTCGCCCACGGTGTTCTTTGCCTGTGACGACACCAGTGACCGCAACACCCTCCACCTTAATCCGTTCATAAACGACTTTTCCATTGGAAATAAGCACGCACAGTTGTTTACTAATAATACCATTTTCTACCACCAGTTGGTGGACGAGACGCTTGAGGTGGCGATTCCGGTGCCGAACAAGGACTTTGAGCTTATTGGGCTCATTACTAGTTTGAGTTTGAGCATTGGGGTGATCATTATTGTGCTTCAATTATTGGGTGCAAGGATGTCGCAGAATGGTTCCAAATGGCGGTGAGAATAATGTCGCACGTCCAGCATGTATGGGTGTTAGGGTTTAATGTGGTGAGTAGGTGTTAGGGTCTATTCTGTTGTAATAATGTCGTATGATGTCGTTCCAAAGACATTGAAGTCGTTTCAAAGACACCAGTGTCGTTCAACGACAATGCTGTTGTCATAGGTCATCAAAGTCGTTCCAGCACATTGGGCGTTATACGTCATTCAAGTCGCTCCATCTACAACCACTGTCTATCATATCTCATTATCATTATCACTACACTATATCGTTCTCAAATGGTCCTCAAACAGAACCATCTCAAACACATAAAAGTCGTCATCATAAAGCTCGTGTCCACCCGTCAAATACTGGTGTATGAACTCGTGGAATATGGCTTTCGTTTCATCAACTAGTTTCTCAAACTGGTCAAATGTGCACCCACACAAATTCGTGTTGATGGTGTACACCAAGTTTTTTGTATTAACATCAATAATGCCATTTTCATTATTGAGTCGTGGGGTCGTAAGGTCGTTTTTGTTATTTATATCTTGAATTTTATCGTTTAAATCCATAATCATCTCGTCTAGGCCACTCAAACTGTGGATAAAGTGCTGGAAGTACATCCGGCAATTTATTAGGCCGTTTATCATGGCGCGCGAGTTATTGAGCTTCTTGGACTGTCTCACATTACTGAGAATTAGAAGCTTCATCAGGTGCTTATTGGCCTCGTAACTTGCGTTCAAGTGCTGGAGTTGCGTTTCAATAAGCTCATAGATGGAGTTTATGTCGTAGTTTACTTGCTGGAGTTGGTGTGGATCAACGGTGACGGCCTTTTTGAGGTCAAGGGTTTCAAATCCGCTTGCTAACTGAGATAAGTTTGTAGCGAAAAAAGATTCCTGGCTTAGATACTCGTTTAACGACTTTTTGTTAACAAAGATTAAGGGAATGAGTGTCTTGAGTTCGCCAACTGTCGGAGAGTCATCGTACTGGTGACTCCACACCGCCGGTTTCTGGTCGTCATTTCTCCTGTCTTCTATTTCCCTTTCTTCCCTCCCACAGGCGTCCTTGCCGTATTCGGGTATAGCAAATGACAGATCCAAGAGCTGTTCGTTTCGAAGGGCCCCGCCAACACACCTCAACTCCAAGTCCTTGAGCTTTAGGTTGATGGTATCTAGATGGGCTTTACTCAAACTATATGAACTCATGTAAGTGTGGAAACTCATAAATAAATGTTTTTTCAGCAAAAATATACGGCAATTGCTGCTTTATATTTTACATCCAAATATCAAAATATGGCAAACTAAGAACCGCCTCTAATTTTATATCTGAATCTCAAATTTTTTGAAAAATGGGGTAATAGAACAAGAAAAACGAGATCGTTTCCTACAGGCCATTATGCACCAATAGAGGGTGGGTTCTAACCCTTGGCGAACAATGTGATTCCGATATGCTAGTAAAGGGCACTCGAAGGGCTCGCAACCAGGCTCGCAACCCGTGAGGAGCGAGTGTGGGGGGGATTCTGGGGGGAGCGGGTGCTGGAATCGGAGATGGTAGCGGTGGGGGCCAGTACGGAAATAAGAGGTGCAGTTGTGGCTGGCAAACTTCCGGCTGAACTGTTACCGGTGGCCATATTGAGTGTACATTTCGTCTATCTTTTAAGTTTATTCGGATTAGGTTTCGCCTTAGGCTCTCGCACAGCCTTAGACATTAGTACACTTAAAGTTTAGGCCCAGAACAATTCGATCCAGTTGCGGGAGTGCTCCTACCGTTTAAATTGATGATACGTAGGGAAGCTTATCTCACGTGAGTCGCTCAGGACCTGGTCACGTGGACAAATGGTCACGTGTGCTGGCACCTAGCTACAACAGTCTCTTTGGATACATCAGGAGCTGGAAGATAAAGAAAAAAGTGTTCTTTACAAGCGTGTCGATCACGACCCCTCTTCGACCTAAGACTACTGTAGACGTGCACAAGGTGTATGTGGCCCTCTAGACTCAGTGTAAACTAAAAATCTCAATCAGACTCTTCAACAATACATCGAGAAAACTCAATTGAGAAACTTCTGAAAATGCCTTAGTGGCCCTTCGGGATCCTGTGAAGTAAAAATCGTGTTTAGCTCCCCCACTACTCAATCTAGTCGTTGGCTGTGATTCGTATATTAAAGCTCGTCTCTCACGTGCTCCTTGGTTCCCTCCTTCCCATACAACCTCTCGGGAATGAGAACCTTATACTCGATAAAGAGATCCCCGTGTCTATCATCATCCTCTACATATGGCATTCCCCTGCCCTTAACAACCTCCACCTGGTTGTTTATAACCTTAACTCCTGCGTCTCTACTAATTTTAATCTCCAGATCAATGGAGTCGAAAAACGGAATGTGTCTCTCCCATCCTCCCTTGTCTGCCTCCTCCACCGTCAACACCTCGGTTCTATAGAGATTGTTTCCAACTCTTCTGTATCCCCAGTTGTCCACCGGATCTTCAAGCATGTTCACGACCACGTCTCCAGGCACCCAGTCGGGATTCTCGTCTGCCTCGCCGGCAATCACGTGCTGGTGGTTTCTTTGTAAGCCTGGCGTCAAGTACACGCTGAACTGCTTTCTTTTATCTTCGACTCCGTGTCCGTGGCAGTGGCCACACTTGTGTTTGATGGTGGTTCCTTTGCCTCCACATTCGTCACACTGGACCTGGAAAGTTTGCACCATTCCTGGGCCCAACTGTCTCCGCATCTGGACGATCCCGTGGCCTCCACACTTGTTACACTTGGCTCTCTCTTTGGTTTTGGACCCAGTTCCGTCACATTTCGTACAAAGAACCTTCATATCGAGACCAAATTGGATATCGCTCCCGGTATAGAAGTCTTTCAACGCCACATTCAAGGCAGCGTACTTGTTTTCACCTCTCTGTACACGCTTGTGGCCTCCTCTGGCGCCCATGGGTCCTCCCATAGGTCCACCACCGAAAAACTGGTTGAATATATCGCCCAAATCGATATGGTCGTCGGCACGAGCGTCCGGATCGCCGTAGGTGTCGTAGTTCTTACGCTTCTGGGGGTCCGTCAACACCTCGTATGCCTCTCCGATCTCGTTGAACTTGTCGTGAGCTTCTTCGCTGGGATTTTTATCTGGATGGTAGAGTTTACTCAACCTTCTATAAGCCAGTTTGATGGTTCTTTCGTCGGCATCTTTGGGGACATCGAGGATCCCGTAGTAGTCCTTGGCTTGGATTAGCGCCAACAACGAGGCTAAAACAACACAGATCCACAATCTCATGTTAATGTCGCCGTAGGTGTTAAGTCTTTACACGTCAACGAAAACGAACTCGCGGTGATTCAAGTCGCGACATTTCTGATCTTCGCGATGTATGAGTGAAGTCGTCACTATCAGTGCTTCCCAAGATGCCAACCACTTGGTCACGCACCTCTACAACGCCCAGGAGTCGCACATCCCGTACTCCAAGCACACGGTCCTCACTCACAACAACAGAGTGTTTCTCCAGCAGGCAAAAGTGAGTGGCAAAACCAACTATTCTCCCCGAGCTCTCATCTACGATGTGCGAAACGGGTTCGGATCTTTGGGCCAGTTCGAGTACCACCAGCTCGAAAGGCACGGCCACGTGCCTGAAGGGGTAGAGATCATCACTACGGACGTCAAGGTGCCGAAAAACGACTACCAGTTGGGTCTAGACCGCGGACTCAACAAATCTGCCACTTTGAATACTCAAAACACCAAATACTGGAGTGACTATAACAAATTGATCTATAAACCGGCGTCTCTCAACTCGTTGGACGCGTGGGAAATGTCTCCTGACGGGGTGCGCAACAGAGCCACGCCGTCGGTGCCGTTTGTCAATTTTAACGCTGGACAAGACGAGTATAAGGAAAAAGAAGATCACACTTTGGACACGTTCCGTAAATTTTTGGAGGAGAGTGACTACTTCGAGGGCATTCAGTTGTTCACGGACACCGACTCGGCGTGGGGTGGGTTTTCTAACGACATGCTCGTGTCCATAAAGGACGAGTTTTTCAATTACACCTCCAATAACAAGTTCAATATGTGGATATGGGCGCTTTTGTCGTCCAAACCTCTCACTCTAAACCAGCACTACTCCCGCATACGGGGCTTGGTGGAATTCTCCAGCTCTGGAAGCTTGGTTCTACCGTTGAAGCTGCCGGGATTCGCATCTTCCTGGCACAATTCTGCAGCTCAGTCGATTCCCGTTGCTGCAATGTGGGAATTGGTGCACTCAGACCCGAAAGTGTCGTCCATGAAAGAGCTCGAGGGTCTCTTGTTGGGCAACGACCACGCACGCAACATCGTCAACCATATCGACATCAAGCAGTTGAAAGAGGTGAGTTTGAATAAACTCAGTCTCTACGGGCTTGATGAAGAAGATAAACAAACACAGCTGCATTTGGGATTCAATTCCGTTTCCGACCACCGCTTTGCGTCTATGGCAATCGTCAACGAAGCACACAAGGATCTCTATGTGGGAGCCCAAGGATGCACAGTTAAGCACGCCAAAAACGACATTCTTGAGGTTACCAAAATCGACACTTTTCCTCGGATCCTCAACTTTGACAAGGTGTGTGTGGAGTACTCTGTGGACTCTTCGCTCAAGTACGACCTCAAAAAGTATATACAGATGGTCAGGAAGTGTCCTCGGCCGATGGAAGCGATTATCGGTGATAAAGATGAGCTTCTTCAGCAACTATACGACCTCAAGAAGGCGTATTCCCACACGCCGGAGTTTGAAGATGATAGTGATGATGAGTGAGGTAGTTCAGTGACGAGTGAGAAAGTTCAGTGAAATTGGAAGACACCTGGGAGGTACTTGTTGATTGGGAGACTCGGTGAGATTGTGTAACTCCAATGTGTCTTGTAAGTCCGTTGTGTCTTGTAAGTCCATTGTGTCTTGTAGCTACAAACTGGTCTCGTGACTACGTGTTGTGTCTTGTAAATACACACTGTGTCTCATAGCTACATATTGTGTCTCGTAATACACACCGTGTCTCATAAAACATCTTGTGTCTCACACCGAAAGTCAACATCTCTCTTACCTACTTATCTATATACCAGATTAAATAGTCTTTTCAACCAACTCAATGTTGTATTTCTCTTGCAAGATCTTTCTCAATGGCTCAGCAACGTCAGTGGTCAAAGGAGCAATCAATCCAACCTTGTTCAAAGAACCATCCAAGATGCTTTGAACAGCAACGGCACATGGAATACCAACCAACTTGGCCATGGCAGAGTATCCGTCTGGGTTACCTACTTCGATCAAAGTAGAGGTTCTGGTTTCAGTCTCACCATTTTCCCATTCGATACCGAATTTGTGTTGCAAGATGACCAAATCTCTTTCACCTTCTTCGTATTGCATCAATTCTTCCAAGGTGGCACACAAGGTGTCCAATGGGTTACCCTTTGGAGAGATCTTGGTGTCACTGAAAACGCCAATCCATTTCAATCCACTCAAGATTCTTTGTCTATCGTCAGCATCCTTGAACACAGTCAATTCGTCAATCTTAGCAACAACGTCTTGGTAAGAGGAAGAAGCAGCACCAATGTAGGCACTGAAGGCATCTTTCCAAGCAATGTCTTTGGTAAAGATCTCGGTAGGAGTGTCTTTCAACAATCCCAAATCCACGAAAACCTTGATGAATTCAGGGAATCCCTTGAATCTCAAAGTACCTCTGATGACTTCGTCGGCTTCAGGAATGCTGTACAACTCCTTGTATGGAGTAGAGTCTCTGTTTGGGTAACCAACCAAGTTGTAAGCTGGGTTGATGTAGATTGGAGCAGCAGTGGCCATTAAATCCTCAGATTTGATATCCACAATCTTACCGTCAGCGTAGTATCTGGCAGCGTTGGTCAAAGCCAACAAAACACCTCTGGAGGACCAAGAGAACTTGTAACCCAATGGGTTATCGGAGAACTCAGCAGATGGCAATCCACCACAGAAAGATCTGAAGGATTTGATTTTACCGTTTTTGGCGTGGACCTCGTCAATGGTTTTGACGGCGTACAAGTGGTCGATACCAGGGTCCAAACCGATCTCGTTCATGACGATGATACCGGCTTCTTTGATTTGGGGTTCCAAAGCCTTCAATTGAGGGTTAATGTAAGAAGTGGTGACGACATTCTTTTTGAACTTGATAGCAGATTTAACAACGGTGGCGTGGTAGATGTAAGGAATCAAAGAGATCACCAAGTCGTGGTCACCAACAGCAGCATCCAAAGCAGCTTCGTCAGAAACATCAACGGAAATGGCTTTGGCAACAGAACCAGCTAATTGTTGAGCCTTAGATAAGGTTCTACATCCAACAGTAACTTCAATGCTAGGATCAGCAGCTAAAACATCCACGGTTGGTTTGGCAACGAAACCAGAACCCAATAACAATACTTTTCTACTCTGTTAGTAACCAGTCACCTCAATTTCTAGCGGCGGTACATACTTGACCATTTGGCAGTTAATCAAATTAGTTTTTTTTCAACACTAAACTTGGCTGGCAGTTGGATGCGCGAATCGCTGTTCCTATATATTGTGAGTCATAGGAGTTATCTGCGGTGGGTATGAGCGTAGATTGAGGGGAGGATGGACATTGAAGTTCCGTAGATGTACAGTCCGTTGAGTTCCGTAGATGCACAGTTCCTTGGTGCACAGTTGCGTTGATAAGATACCTGTGAATCACAACAATTTGGGTGCTTTGCAGTAACTTGAGTGCTTTGCAGCCACTTGGCCAATTGTCAGTGGCTGAAGCACGAACCTGGCGACCACGTGGGCTTGACGAGCTAGTTAGACTCACACGGACCTGACATTCAAAGAGCTATAGTCATTGGACACGTAAGTTGACACACTAATTTGACACACGATCGGCCTTCAGTGTATCTAAACCACCTCGGGTTTGTACTCGTTTTACTCGGTCGTGTGCGCCTAAACCGCCGGGATTGTGCTCGCTTGTGCCTGCACAGGTTCGAGACAACGTGCGCGCACCAACCCATTGGATCCAACGTGCGCGCACCAACCTCACGGGGTCCGTGCGCGTACCAGCTCTCACTGACCAAGTCCCAAAATCACATGCCTGCCAGATCCCAAACATTAGTCCTGCCGGCGCACGACCGGCCAACCGTGCAAAAACCTGCGTCTGTGCAGGAATCACTATACTTCCAGTAGCCTCCTATTTCTCACGAATCGCACACTTTACTCGACACGAAACCACCACCATGTCAATTGTTGAAGACACCAAGTATTTGATCCACAACTACGCCAGCTATGTGGACATCAACAACCAATTGCTCTACTCCTTAGGATGCATTGCATTCAATCCTATCTTCTGGAACATAGTTGCTAGAGCCGAATACAACACCCATTTTTTGACCAAGATTTCCGGTGGTGCAAAGAACGGGTGCTACTTATTGGCACTCACGATTTTCTCTTTGGGGATTTACAGAGACTACGTTTACCACGACGCATTGGATGCTCAGCCAACGTACCAGCCATTTGTGGATTCGGCTGTCATTAAAGCTTTGGCCATTACCAGTTTCGGTTTCGGTAACGTGTTAGTGTTGACGTCCATGTACGCTTTGGGGGTCACGGGAACCTATTTGGGAGACTACTTTGGCATTTTGATGGAAGAAAGAGTCACCGGCTTTCCTTTCAATGTTAATGATAATCCCATGTACAACGGGTCCACTTTGTGTTTCTTGGGCACAGCGTTGTGGTACGGAAAGCCCACGGGAATCTTGGTCAGCGGATTGGTGTATGTGATGTACAAGATCGCGTTGTTGTTCGAGGAGCCTTTCACTGCTAAGATCTACGCTGCTAAAGCCGAGGCCGAAGCCAACGCCCAAAAAAAGACTCAGTAAGCACAAAAAGCTTGATTCAACCCACGAAAACTTACGATTCAACTCATGTACGGAGATAGCCGTGTAGATAAGGATATAGCCGTGTAAATAAGACTAAATGAAGATGTTTAGTAGTTTGGTGTAATTAGTGTGATACTGGATGCGTGTGCATCATGTGATGTGAGTTGTGTTAAGTGAGTTAGTTGGATCATGTGACGTGAGTTGCATTAAGTGAGTTAGTTGGATCATGTGACGTGAGTTGTGTCTAGTGAGTAAGTTGGATCATGTGACGTGAGTGCAATATCACAGTCCCATCGAGTACCTACACTCCATGAAGCTCTACACCTCTCGTCAAGATCACTTATTCACCTCTACACCTGTCATCCACATTCTAGACTGATCCACATTACTATATTCAACTCTACCTCGTCTTATCAACATTCTTAGTCTCACGGATATTACATCGTCTCATCAACATTCTTAGTCTCACGGACATTACATCGTCTCATCAGCATTACTATATTCACCTTTACACCACCAACTCACCTCTACCTCTCATCAACATTACTGGTCTCATCAACATTACTGGTCTCGTCAACATTACTGGTCTCATCAACATTACTATATTCAGCTCTACACCTCTCATCAACATGACTATATTAACCTCTACACAGTCTCATCAAGATCACTAATTCACTCTACCTCGTCTCGTCAACATCACCAATTCACCTCTACCTCTCGTCAACATTACTAGAGCTGAAACCGTCTGATCAACACCACTCATTCATATCCACACCTCTCATACACATTGTTATATTCAACTCACACCTCTCATCAACACCACTAACTCACCTCTACACCTCGTCAACATTACTATATTCCCCTTACTCTGTCTCATCAACATCACTATATTCCCCTTGCTCTGTCTCATCAACATTAGTATATTCAGCTCTACACATCTCATCAAATCGACACTCACCTCTATCAAATCACTCTACCATCTCTAAACAAAATTAAACACCTCCAGGTGTCCCCGGTCATTCAAGTTCGACAAGCTGAGCGACTGGAACTTCTCTGACGAATGGTAGTAATATAACCCGTTGATGGACCCAATGGGAAGCTCGGGTTTATTGGTGTTGCCGATATTCAACACTATATAGTAGAATCCCTCGAACGAAGCTCCGTTGATCTGCTTCACACGGGCATCCGGCAACAAAAACTCCTCCTTCCACCTCATGTATATGAGGCCCTGGTCCTTTTCTGTGTCGTGTATGTGGCTCAACTTGTTGATGAAATCCTCATCGGTGAGATTGAAGTAGTTGGTGAGTCTCTTCCAGTGGTCGATATCGTTGGACATCGACGACCCCCATTTGCCGTCCTCGGTGAGAAACGAGTACGTCTTGGCTAACGGCGTCACCACCCGGTTTTTCAACGGGTTGTTGATGATTTCGCCTTTGAAACACGTTGCTATTTCCGAATACTCGGGAGTCAACCCGTTGATTTTCAAAAACCCGGTCACGAGCGAGTTCTGGAGATCCACGTGCTTGAACTCCACCTCTATCTTGTATTTTCCTTTACTGCTCTGTTGTAATCCTGCAAACTTGCTGTTTTCTCTGAGATATGGAGAGTACAAACTGGGAAACTTGTGTTTGCAGTTGATAAGACTAAGCGGATCCACCGACACACGTGACGGCTCTATCACCGGAGACATTCTCCCTTTGGACTTGGGCACGTACGGAGAGTTTGCGATGGGATCCTGTGGTTGTGAAGACGTGGCATGGTCAGAAGCAGATTTGACGTCATTTGAGTCTTTCGATACCACCGGTTTGCCGGAGTCTTTAGCGCCTGTAAACAGCTTGATATCCAAGCGTGTGCTGGTGTCAGGGTCCACCTTGTGTTTGAGGTCGTTCACATCGTCCTTCTCGGTCACTGGCATGATTTGGTGACAGTTTTATGTGTTATAACCACAACTATAGGGAATCTCGGAGATGTACAAAAGGGTATAAGTAGCGTGGATGCGACGGGGAATGTAAATGCTATAGTCCAGCCCACTTTTATATCACCAAACGGACGTGTTCTGAATCGCGTGTTGGCTACTGCGTCTGTAAAAAGGTGTAGTGATCAACAAAAACCTGGGCTTGAGTCTCCTTATCACAAAAGTCGATTTCTTTTTCCGCGCTTCTCCATGATCGCAATTCTCGTGTTTGATGCCACAAGATGGTGATTTGCTGAAGGACATGACAACCAAAACACCCGATTCTCCACTACACCCTGCGCCGAATGAGGAGGTTGGCGAGCTCCCCGACGGCCAATTGGACATTGACTTGAATCCGGGGCTCGAGGGCAGCGATTCCGATGTGAGTGACAACGCTAACCTAGAGAGTGAAATACAGCTGGAACAGATACATCAGAAAATAAATCAGAACCAAATCCAGCACGCACAGCAGGAAACAGGGCATTCCAGTGAACAGAGCCAAGCTGGTGCATACGATCCTCGAACCGTCGACGGCGGGTTCCTCCGGTTCAATAAAGACGGCACTCACGTGCTGGCAGTGGTTGCTGCCGAGAGCCCGCGCGAGAGCCCGCGCGAGAGCTACCGCGACTCGTCCCAAACCCACCGCGACAGCGACACCCACCGCGACACCCACCACCACACTGACCCTGCCTCCCTCGCCAGCCTCACGCCCTCGTTCGAGGACGCGTACGCCCACACCGAGGCCCAGTTCCACACCCACCAGCCCATCTCTGCCTCCCAACAAAGCAGACTAGTCAACTATTTGGACGAAGAGCTACTCAAAGTCCAACGACAGTTCGTCAAAACCCAGTCAGGGGAGATCACCTCCTCCCTAGACGACTTATTGGCACCACTATACTTGAATGGAAAGATGATCTGGAAGTCCATCTGGTCGTCGTCCAGCACTAACGCCGAGTATTTCATCAAGATGTTGAACGACTTGGAAGACTACGTGGAATTCTATGACCTCAACACTAAAAGCACGCTATTGTTTGAGTTTGTGCAATTTTTGGACGTTAAACTCAGCTTTCTATACGACCACAATCTATTCAGTAGCACAGAATTGGTGAGAACTCTCTCCATATGTAACAGGCTCAGAATACTTATCATTGGCAAACTTTCTACGGCCCCTTCGTCCAACGAGCTTGAGTTGGAGATTTCCAAGATCTTTGAGGGACTATTGGAGAGGTCTTAAAGGATTATTGGAGAGGTCTTGAAGGACTATTAGAAAGATCATAGTACAACAGTCATAGTACAATAGTCATAGTACAATAGCGGTCATAGTACGATCGTGGTCGTAGTATGAATAACGAACACTGAAACGATAATGTAGGTGTCTTAGTATTTACGCGTCTCCCTTCGTGTGTCTCGGTAGTCTATCTAGGAGCTGTCAATTCCCTATCTGTGAACACACATTTCTCCCATCATAGCTCCAATACTCACTCATCCATTCATCGCACAAATCTCGCACTAATCTCTCGCACAAATCACTCGCACTAAAACTCAATGGGCTGGTGGTGGAGCTACTCAAAAGATACCAAAGAGATCAACAAGGATTTGGACGAAGACTTGAAGGACTTCTTCCACGACAACAACCCGGAGGCCAAGCATGCACACAAGTACGAGGTTTCTCCGCAACAGAAGCTCGTGAATAAAGCTTTAAAAGCTGCTTCCACATCGCAGTATAGCCACGAGTTTGAAGCATACAAGAAAAAGAACAACATCCGGACAGTGGCAATGATCAACTGCTCCGAGCTCCAGCTCCAGGTGGTCGAGTGCTTCAAGGCCATGAATTTCGCCGCTTTGGACAACTGTTCCCGGCAAATAAGAACAAATAAAAAGTGTATTGAGCTACAGACTGAAGCTTTGAATAAGTTGTATTACAAGGACTGCTACAGCATAGACCAGTGTGACAAGATACGATTTCTCGTGGACCACTTGTTCACCAAGAATTTCGGTCAGTACGGACAAAACATGGACGACGAGTGTTTGGCCAGCTTTTCCAAGGACCTCGATGCCAATTTTTACAAGGTGTGGAAGTGAGTGTCAAAGTGACTTGTCAAAGCAGCTTGTCCAAATTCAAGCCGGTACCTCGGGCTGCATCACACTGGTGCTGAGGTCGTTCCACAACCGGAGCTTCTGTTCGTACTTCATACTTCCAACAAGACCCGAAGTGGACGGGAAAACGTACACTTCACACTCACCTTGCATGCCACTGGCTATATAGTCCGATACCTCGTTGTGTTGCAACCCCCAGTTGAATGTTCCGGGAGCTTTTCCCATTTCTCTGTGTATATATTTAATAATAATCTCCCATATTCCCTTGCCAACGACGACTATTTTCCGGGAATTGGTGTGCTTGAACTCCAGTAAGAGCCTAGGCACGTTCTCAAGCTTCTCTGCCGTTGTGAGTTCCAGTGCTGACTTGGTGCACCGCAAAACCAAGTCGGTGAACCCGATTTTATACTGGAGCAATTCGATATCGTGCTCTGGTTTGGCCACCGATTGTCCGTTTACAATCAACTTGCACGGATCGTTGGAGCCGGTTTTGTGCATCACCTGCACTAGGAGCCGTGACTGGTTGAATAGCTTCCAGAATAAGTTGGTGAAGTGAGCATAATGGTGCTGAGTCTTTGAGGATTCTACCCCAGGATTGAAGCCCACAAATAGCACCTCAAGATCAGGGCCAAGTGACGGAGCCAAGTCGTCCAACGACGCGTAAGTCGCTCGAGGCTTTCTAGAGGTCCTCTTCTTGGTGACCTTCGCCGTCTTGGTGTCCCCGGACGCGTACCGAAACTGCTTCAACCGAGACACCAGATCACCATCAATCATTAATGCGAATCGACTTCAAATCGCGAACAAAACATCTTCACATTTCACTAAATAAGCTCACGTTCCACTCCATTACGCCGCCAACATGGACAGCATCGACACCCTCGACACCCCCGTGAGTATAGGCATACGCAGCGAGTCCACACCCAAGTCCATCTTGCGCAAAAACTCGAAATCCGGGATGAAAAGCCGAGTAGTGTTTTCCCCCACCAAAGAAGTAAAGAACTTCAAAGACTACTTCGATTCCACCGACGAGGAAATCGCCCAGGACTCCATACCGTACCACTTGAAGAAGTACAGGAGGAGGGGCCGCAGCTCGCTGGCTGCACAAACACCATCGCCAGATTTGAATCAAGAAGACGAAAAGCTTCTACACAAGGTGCTCACCGACTCCAACGTCCCATACGTGTTATCGTTATACCTACAGTTGCTATTCAACATTCTCATAGTGGGGCTCATCACCTACTTCGTGGTGGTTTTCATTCGAACCATCAGAGCCGATATCAACAACAAATTGGAATTGTATATAACTGACAGCTTACAAGAGATTTCTCGGTGTTCCAGAGAGTATTACCGAAACAAATGCAACGCCGAAAAGGTGCCTCCGGTGCTAGAAAATGCGTGCAGTGATTGGCTCAAATGCATGAACAGGGACCCACAGCTTATTGGCAAATCCAGAATTACTGCTGAGACTTTGGCAGATATTCTCAACGGATTTATCAAACCAATTTCCTGGAAGTCGATGTTTTTTGTAGTAGTGATTGTGTTTGGATCGCTTGTGATGACTAATGTTGCATTCAGCACATACCGGAAATCCACCAACGTGAAGTTGGACCGTTTGGAACAGACACTAAGAAAACAAAATCAAATCATCGAAGCTCTCAAAGCACAACCGGTGACCCCAAACCATAGCCAAATCCACAACCAAAACTACATATCCGATTTTGACAAGTCCACCGACTTATCTATTTCATCTCCTCTCATCAAAAGAGGAATATAATTGATCCGAGGCTATGCGGTTAAGTCACATTGCATATATACTAAAATTTTCGATCTACGAATCATTGATTTGACACAGCCGTTGGTATACCGATAACTCCTTTGGTTTTCTGGGCTTGGTCTCGGCCAATTGGTTGTCGCCAATTTACGACCGGCACTGAAACACTGGCCACCTCACACTACAGTTGCCCAGCTTACAGGTTGCCCAGCTTACCCCCATTTCCAGCCTAGGTGCACGACCATGGAAATGTTGCATCTCGGACATATCGCAGTAGTCCCTTTAGTAGTGGCTCGTATAATTCACACCCCGTCGTATTTTACGTAGGTATAATTTACATTTCAACTCGCTACAAAAACTCCACACCACCCCCGTCCTCGCCACGCACACACACACACACACACTCCCACAGACTCCCACATCTTACTAATACCTCCTCCAATCTCCAGCTCCAGCCGCCCAATATACAAAACCTAAATATTTCTGACAAGAAAATCCATTGCTTGGTCTCAACACGGAAATTTTTCGAGATTGGCTGAAACTTGAACCGCACTCCGAATATGGAAAAGTAATTAATTTCTGGCTATCAATGAGCCGCTTCGTGTTTCTATACAAGAAAATGAACGTACACACTAGGCTTGCAATGCACAATGTCAAAAGCCGATCTTCGTAGTATAAAAGAAATTGAGTAGCAGTTATATTTTAAACCCTAAAAAAATGAGTCGGTCCGATCCCTTTTACGACAAAGGTGATAATATCGAATTGGATTATATGAACCCCAAGGACTTCGATGAGTCTTCTAGTCTCGGCAATGCAAAGAAACTGAGTCTCTTCACCTACACCACAAAAGGTGATTTTGTCAATTTGATCCCTGGGTTGGTGTGTTCTGTCATTAGTGCTTTTGGTACTCCTGTGCAAACCATTATATACGGTAGAATCTTTTCCAAATTATCATCTTTCTATCTCTTGGACTACAAAGATTTCAGCGCTTTCATCAGAGATGTTGGTAAGTACTGTGTGATGATCATAGTAGTGGGAGTTTTGAAATCGGTGTTTACGATTATCCTGGTGTACTTTATGATGAGAAATGGTGAAAATCACCAAAAGAGAATCAGGAGAAGAATGTTCAACAAAATTTTGCTTCAAGATAACATCGAGTGGATCGAGAACTTCAAGAACATCAACGGAGAAATCAACCAATTGAACAGATGTATCGAAGAATTAAGAACCGGAAACGCTGAAGTGTTGGGTCTTTTCGTTCAAGCACTCGTTTCTGCATTTGTATTGTTCATTGTGGCCATGGTATTCTCTTGGAGAGTCACATTGGTCACGTTGGCATTGACCCCCGTATTTGCCTTAAGTTCCTGGTTGACCAGTAAAATGGCCTTCAAGTTTGCAAACAAGGAAAACATCTTCTCGGCCAAATCTTCCAAGATCATCAGCTGGTGTTTGATGAATCCATCAATTCCAAGATGGTTCAACGGTAAGGACCACGAAATCATCAACTTCAAGAAGTTGATCAACAGGTGTTCTTCAAACAACTACAAGGTCGAGAACTTTGCCAACTTCAACATGGGTTTATTGAGAGCATTGTCGTTAATGATGTTCGTTCAAGCGTTGTGGTTTGGTATTACCATGATCAGAAAGAGAAAGGACGACATCAATGATGTGTTCACGTCGTTCGCATGTTGTTTGATGTTGGCTGGAGCCGTTGCTGGTGTTGCTGAACTCATTACTGATATCTATAGAGCTCAAGCAGCAATTGGTAGAATCAAAGAGTTCTTGGCTCTTAATGATACTACTGCACCTCAAGTGGCTCACAGAATGTCTCCTACCTGGTGCACCGGTGCTGTGGAATTCAAAAACGTGGGTTTCAAGTACAAGAGTAAGGACGAAGTTGTGTTGAAGAACTTGAGCTTCAAGTTGAAGTCCAACGAATTCAACTACATTTTAGGAAAGTCCGGTTCCGGTAAATCCACCATCGCTCAACTTATCATGAACTTGTATAAGGCCAGTGAAGGTCAAGTTTGTATTGACGGACACGACATCAATACCGTTGAAAGAAAATGGATCAATGATAACATTTCCTACCTTCCTCTGAACCCAGTGGTGTTCAACCTCAGTCTCAGAGAAAACTTGGCTATGTCTGTTATTGGAAAGTACGACTCCATCAACAGTGTTGACACCGGTGTCCTTGACGAAGCTTGCAAATTTGCAAACCTCACTACTTTGGTTAACAAGTGTGGTGGCCTTGATAAGCCAGTTTCGAGCTTGAACTTGTCTGGAGGTGAAAAGCAAAGAATTTCGCTTGCCAGAGCAAAGCTCAGAGACACTCCTATCTTGATTATTGACGAAGGATTCAGTGCTTTGGACCATGCCAACCGTACCAAGCTTCTTGAGGCTATCAGATCGTGGAGAATCGGTAAGACCACCATTTTCATCACTCACCAAATTGACCAAATTAACCCTTCTGACTATCTCATTGTCGTTCAAGACGGAACTCTCAAGTCTGAAGGACTTATCCACCAACTCCAAGATGAACCTTTGATCAAACACTCTGCCTCTATGGCCAGTGTAGCTCATCCTATTGCTTCGTCGTCTGACCTGGAAGATTATTCCGACGTGGAAACAAAACACACCAACGAAAAGAGAGTGTCTGTCAAAAACTACAACTACTTTAAGAACCCAATCATCTTGAAAGATGTTGAAGGTACTGCATTGGCACTGCACGAAAACATCTACTCTTTACCCAAGATCTTGTTCTACTGTTTGAAAACCGTCAACTCCAAATTGTTCATTCTTCTTGGTTTGATCTTCTCGTGTGTACATGCCGTCAGCAATCCATTATTCTCCTACTTGCTTGGTAGAATTTTGGACAACATGCTTGACACTTCTATCGGTATCAACGCTTCCCTGGATTTGAAGAAATGGTCGACCTACGTGCTTGTGGTTGCCATAATCAACGGTTTCAGTTACTACGTGTCCCACTTCTTATTGGCCGTGTCTGCTGAAAGATGGGTTAACCAATTGAGGAGATTGAGTTTGACCAAGATCAACAACCAGGATTTGAGCTTCTTCCTGAACAACATCAACAAACCTAGTGAAATCAACGCCTTGTTGATGAACGATACTAGAGACTTGAGAACTATGGTTTCCAAGTTCCTTTCTGTTTCTATCACCTTGGTTCTTTTGATTTTATTGGGTTTGATCTTTGCAATTGTTTTGGGCTGGAGATTGGCATTGACTGGTGCTGCTTTTGCATTTGTGATTTTGGTGGTGTCTGCTTTGTTTTCTATGGTTCTCCAAAGAAAAGAAACCTCATATAAGGATAACGTCAACAAAGTTGAGTCTATCAACTTTGAGTTGGTCAATGGTATCAAGACTGTTCACTCGTTGAATTTAAGGGATTACTTCGATGAACAGTTCAACAACGCTATCATTGACACCGAAATCGCTGCTAGAAAGAGAAGTATCCAAACCGGATTGTCTCTTGCTGCTAAAGAGATCTTGACTTCAATTGCAACTGGTATTCTCTTGTATTACGGTATGAGATTGGTTGGTAAGAGAACGTACACCAGAATCCAATTTATGCAAGTGATAACTTTGTTGTTGATGACTTTCACTGCTGCTGGACATCTCATGAATGAATTACCAGATATCACCAGAGGTCAAAGATGCGCCACCTACATCATGAAGTTATTGCAAACCCCCGACTCTGACGTTGAAACCGGAGGAAAGTTGACTCCTTCTAAGATTGTCAAGGAATCTGTGGTCAAATTTGACAACGTGGACTTCCAATATCACCCCAACAAGGAAACCTTGAGCAACGTTTCTTTCAACATCAAGAAGAATGATATTTTTGCCATTATTGGAGAAAGTGGAAGTGGTAAGTCTACCATTGTGAGTCTTCTTACCAAATTGCACGGAAACTATCGTGGCTCGATCACATTGAATAACACTGAACTCAAAGATGTTGAGCCAGAATTCTTGAGAGAGTACGTGTCGATCGTTCCTCAAAACCCTGTGTTCTTCGAAGGTACCATCTATGATAACTTGACTTATGGTATTCCAAAGCATCAATTAATCAACTCCAATATTGATAAATACTTGCAAGCATGTAACATCGATGCTTTCACCAATAGTTTGCCTGACGGATTACAGTCTAACATCGGTGCTTTGACTGAAAACTCGTTGATTTCAACTGGTCAATTACAAAGATTGGCCATGGTCAGAGCCATTATCAGACAACCAAAAGTTTTGATTTTGGATGAATGTACCAGTAATTTGGACACCCAAAATGTTAACATTTTCAAGTCTCTCATCACCTATTTGAGAGATGAAATGGATATGACTATCGTTCTCATTAGTCATGACGCTGAAGTATATGGATTAAGTACTGCTTCGTTACTGTTGGATCAGGGACGTATGGTTTAATTGTTTTATGAGGAGCTCGATTGTAATCGAATTTAATATAAGTATTGTAATGTGTTGATTCTTAACTAATCTAATCTATCTTGACACAAATGTATGGCACTTCCACGTCCTCACCACTCTTATCATCACAACAAACTTCGAAGATCAAGTTCTTAACATGGTCTGGAATGTCTTTCTTGCTTACCTCCTTGATTAAAGCAGTCAATTTCAATGAAGCTCTTTCTTTGATCTTCTTAGGGGGGAAGAATGAGGCATACAATAACGAAACTCCATAGGATAACATGGTGATTTCTAACCCTTCTTCATTTTGGAAATGGTCAAGCAATTCTTGTAAGGTGATATCACCCTTGAGTTCAAATCTATCCCAGATTTGATCGAATTCCTTGTCATTATACTTGCCTTTTTGAGATTTGATGGGCTCACTGAAACCAATGAATGGTAATGCCAAATTGATGAATCCGTTCTTGAAGTCTTCCACAGTCTTGCCGGAATCAAAAACTTTGTACAATTCCAAACAAACCAACCCGGTAACCAACGCAGTTGTGGTTGCAATAGCAGGGATGATCTTTCCGGCAATAAACTTTGTTTTGGAGTAATCAGCGGGTTCGATCGAGTAGTTCTCGGCTCTACAATTCGAGGCAGCAGTGATGAATTGTATATGGTGGTTAGTGTCATCGTCTTTCTCGAATTCAATTGGGCTGAGTCTGTATCCAGCTAAGGAACTTGGTTCAGGCAAAGAAGCAGCAATCTTCTTGATGGAGTCACTATCCACAGAACTGTTGGCATTTTTCAATTGCTCTTCAGCTTCATTTTCATTAGCAGCAATAGAAACGCCGGTCTTTGGAACAAATGGACTGACTTTGATATCCTTCAATACATCAGCGTAATATTCTTTGTCAAATCTGACTTGTTTCAAGCCGTATATGTAAGCCAAGAGATTTGCACCGGCAATGATGAAATCGATGTGGTTTTGGTTTTGGATATCGAAATTCAAAGCGTCTGGAGCCCTCTTTGGACCAGACCAGAAATTACCTCCATTCGAAGTTTTGGCATCTTTTGGAAAGTTGTACAACAATTGCTGAATATCGTGATTGAATTTGACTTCAAATTGTTCTCTGGCCCACTTGATACAGTCTTCAAAGGTGTATGGCCTTTTGTTCAAGTAGTCTGAAATGGATTCCAAAGTTCCTTTGATGTCAGGATTTTGCTTGAGAGTTTGTTCAACGTAATTTGGCTGACTCAAATATAAATTGACACTTTCAGGGTTTTCACTGAAGTATCCTTGGAACAAAGACTTAGCCCAAGCGATTGTGTGGTCAATTTTATTTGGGAAAGATCTCAAAGTACACAAGGGAATGGACTTTTCTGGAGGATCTTGTGAAGAGGAATAAGATTCAGTCAAGTTTGGAATGACCACTTGAGTATTACCCTTGGTTCCTAAAGTACCAGACTCCAACAATGGCTTTTTGTAGAAGATACAACGACGGTCGATGTATGTTCTTGCATCAACATTGTCCAAAGCGTTGGTGACTAAATCTAATTCGTTCCAGAATTTGTCACCAAAGATGTCCTCGGTTTCAGGACCAACCTTTTCGATGGAGGCCTCGATCTTACCAACCAATTGAGGATTCATAACTTCAACGGCAGCTTTTGCGACCTCTGACTTGTGCTTACCAACATCTTTTGGTCTGAATAAGAATTGACGGTTCAAATTCGATTTTTCGATAGAGTCATTGTCAGTGACATAGACTTTTCCTTGGGGACCGGTTCCCAAACCCATCATTGCCCAATTCTTCAACATTTCACAACCAATGGCTCCAGTACCGACCAAGAAGACCTTGATGTTTTGGATAGTTTCAACAAAGTCTTTTCCGAACAAGGCTATTTGAGAGTCGTATCTGGTACCCAAAGGCTTTGTGGTTTCCTGGTTTCTAGGATACTTTTCTGGATCTGGTAAACTCTCCAAGGAGTCAAAGTATAAGTACTGCTGGACAGGTGTGAATTTAGAGGAAACGCTCTTCAACACTTCTTGAGCAATCAAACCACCGTAGAAAGCATTGACACCTGGAGCATCACCAATTGCTTGGTAAGCTAACTGTTCAATCAACTTTTCGTCCAACTCCGATTCGTCACCTGGAACTGGTTGCGAAGTCTTGATTTGCTTAGCGTATTCCAATACTTCTGCAGCATGTTCTTTGTTGTATGGCTCAGGAAGAAATCCATTGTGTTTGGTTTGGAAAGCCGATAACGCCTGGAACCCATAGTGGTAGTTATTGACCCTTTCGAACTTGGCGAAGTCACTGATTGCAAAAGCAGGATTTTTCAATTGGTCTTGTAAAGTCTCAAACTTCAATGATTTTGGGACCTTGACCTGTTGGTAGATACCCCCTTTGACATAAGTACCGTAAGATTCGTCAATAGCGATCTTGAAAGCGTATGGGCCCAAGACTTCGATTTTGAATGGCTTATCGCTGTTATTCAACTTATCCATACCTTCAACTTCCTTGAATTTGACGAAATCTCCGTCTTGTAAACCGTGTCTATTATCGTCAAGCATGGTGACAGTTCCATCCCTTTCAACGTCAGAGACGATTCCCGTCAAAGGCTCTTCACCATCTTGATCGATAACTGTGAAATTATCACCAAGGTCTACAAAGAGTTGTCCAAACAAACCTTTGATGTTAGCCAGAATGAAACCTATGTCATTTGCGTGGGTGAATTCGTTCAACTTGACCTGATCCTCCAAAGTGAGCAAGTCAGTCACCACGATACATTTAAATTGAGCTAAATTGGATTCGCTCAAATCAGGGAGAATAGAAATTGGAACATATTGATTCAATTCACTCAACTTGGATGAAGATACTTCATCAATCTTTCTACCGATATCTGCCTCAGTCAAGAAGAACTGACTTGATAAGTGGTGAATCTCTATGGTTGTGGGGTCATATAAAGTTAAAGATTTAACACCTGCTAAAGCAATGTTCTTTGCAATTTCGATACCTAAACCTTTCAATCCTACAACCAAAACATTTGCGTTTTGCATCTTCAACATGGCCTCTTTACCCAACACATATAACTGTCTTGAGTATAACCCTTCATCGATAGAGCCAATTGGAGGTGTGTCAACTTGCATGTCTGTCATTATAAAGAAGTTAGTAATTGTAATCGCCACTTTTGCGAAGCACCGGTGAACGCACGTAGGGTGAACGCACGTAGTGCGGAGGGCGAGGCGAGGGTACGGCTGGTGCTGGTGCCAGCCAGAAGGCTAGTGCCAGGTAGGGCGAGCTCGCACCACCAGCACAATCGCGTGCCATTGGCAGATGGCTAGCTAATGATAATCTACAATATAAAAGCACGGATATCTATTAAATCACAACAGTGTGGGGATAATTGATAGGCCATAGTAGCCTCCATACTGGCCTCAATAGCCGTAACGGAAATGGATGTTCTCGGTGTCTGTGAGATCCTTGTACTCGTAGTCTAATCCGTAAACGTCATGGAAGTGCTGCAACTCTTCTTTGGATAGATTATCTCTTTTGATGTTCTCACGTCTAGATACATATCCCAACAATGAAACAAGAGGAATAGAAACTGCGCTGATTGCCAATAAAGAGATTTTGGCTGGCAAATACCTGGTGGCATCACTCTTGAATAGCTGAGGTCCGATCATACTACCGGCTGCAATACAGATCATGGTTCCACAATTCCTGATGAGCCTCTTTGTATAGCCTGCAGTGTTTCTGTTGTTCCACGCATATAGAAGAGTGATCACACAGGTACCTGCGTTTCCAAAGTACACCGCAAAAAGGTTGGCTACTCTATTAGACAGGAATATCATGATGAAGTATCCCACTATGGCAATTGTAAGAAGCACAATAAACACCACCGTACGGTGTGATCCTTTGAAATAGGACAATGTGTACATGGGTATCAAAATCGCAAGCAATGAGGATATTCCAACCGGCATTTGCATCAATGCTGCTTGTTTGCTGTCGAATCCGAAACTGCTGATTATCGTTACCGAGAAAGTATTAATGGCACCCGTGGGAATCATGGTCACGATAGTCAATAAGAACGCAAGCCACGTCTGCTTGTCTTTGAAACAAAGAATAGCTTGTTCCTTTTTGAATGTCTTGTTCTCGATTCCCGTCTGGTTCTGCTTCAAATGGTCCAACAACACGAGCTTCTCTGCATCACTCAAAAACTTGCATCCCATGGGATTATCTGGAAGAATGAGAAGCACAACGATCCCAAAGAAAAACGTTATCAATCCCATCACCAAAAAGAATATTTGCCAGCTTTCCAAGACGCCGTCATTGCTCACGTGCTGGAATGCAAAAGACAAAAGACCCCCTATAATGGTGGCAGTACCAACTTGACTAGTGATGATTCCGAATCTGCCCAATTGTTGCTTATGTGTGTACCACATTCCGTTACAGATCAACACCCCCGAAACAGCAGTGGATTCAACGGCACCTAAGAAGAACCTGATTGCCATGAGACTCGAGTAGTCGAGGCACACCACGTGAAGCGTGACTATAATCCCCCAAAACACAATCGAAGCGCCAAATAGCTTTGCAAAGGGAAGCTTCTGGAATCCGTAGGTGATTAAAGGCTCGAAGATAATGTACCCACCATATAAAATGGTACCCAAGTCGCTGAACTGAGATGGGTCGTCCAAGTGGGCCTTGATCCCCATGACACCAGCATAGTTGATAAGAGCTTTATCGAGGAACTGCAAAAAGTATATTCCCGAGAGTAAAGGCAAGACCCTCATATCGATTTTGCGGTATATCAGTGAGATACTGATATCCTCATCTGGAGAATTGGACTCGAATTTGTGGATATACTCGTAAGCATCGTCGTATACACCCATTGTGATGGAGGAAGAATTTTCACCGGGGATCATCAACCCATTAAATATACAATCAGCACTTGGATGATGGCTTGAATCCTCGTAAGCGCATAGTTTTTTAACGATTATTTCGATCGCCAAAAAGCACGTCACGTGACGCACGGGTCCCTGGGCTCAGCTTCTACGACGACTGTGAGTGAACAGACTCGAGGTCTATCAAGTCGTCCATTTTGGCATCAGGCAGGGAAGGTGGATGTTCATTATCAGGGGGTGCTACCACCCTCGTCTCGTTGGCGTAGATCAACACAAATGAAAAGTTTCTGCTCTTTGTTCTTTGACGAAGATTCTCTCTCACTGATTCAAAGTCAAGGTATTCATCGTTAGCCTGAACTGAGTCAAGATCGATGTACAAGTGTACCCACACATCGAGCTTCACGTGGTAGTAAAAATACTCGTTTTTGTTGACCCCCACGAACAAAAGCTTATAAGGAGTCAATCCCTCGATTAGGTTCTGAGGATCTCTTATATTAGTGGCTCGAGATTCCTCGACAATTTGGTTCATTTGAGCATTGAAAAAGGCCTTTCCTTCCACTAGTTTATCGGAGAGGTTCTTGAGGTCGTTTTTCACATTCTCGTCCTCTACGTAGCTGATGGTTTGGCCGAGAAAGGAAGATGTCTTTTTTCCCCGAAACAACAGCAATTCCATCAATTTCTTTGTAGTCCTGACTTTTTCGTCTTCTGCAGACTCAAACCTCCGATGGAGCTCTTGCACTTTGGGGGCCATTGACCTGCTGAAAACCTCGGGGTATATTCTTTCCTGTAACTCTATGGGAGCTCCACCATACAGCATATCATCAGTATTATAAGTGAAAGTGAGCACTGTTGATATCTTATTGAAAACAGTGGTGGTGAGATCCTCCAATCCCTTACCCCAGAACAAGTCC
Source organism: Yamadazyma siamensis (assembly GCA_030581535.1). Classification (NCBI taxonomy): domain Eukaryota; kingdom Fungi; phylum Ascomycota; class Pichiomycetes; order Serinales; family Debaryomycetaceae; genus Yamadazyma; species Yamadazyma siamensis. Next base: position 92,527 of record JAKTTO010000014.1, read on the forward strand.
ATGAGTGTGTCGTTGATGTTCAGGTACCTGCTTTCGCTATCGATGTCGAAAACAGCAACATCCTGAGTGTAATTGCTCTCTAAATCCTCTGCTTCAGACACAAAGAATTCCTTGAGAGATGCATCGCCGTGGGCCTCTTCAAAGTGCTCATACAAACCCGTGTATATAGCCTTGATTTCCTCCTCGAGCGTGCTGGGAGCAATGTTTATGCCCAAATCACAAATCACAAATTGTGAATCTCCTTCACTTTTGTCCACCACGTCTTTCACGCGGCCGAGAATCACGTCCTGTGTGGGCTGTTTGAACTTCTCCCTGATGTCATCGAATTGGAGCAATGCGGTTAGGAGAGAGGCTGCCAATTGCGAACCGTATGATTTGTTAGCCGGTATTAAAATGGGTGGATGATCCTTTTCTCTGGTAAGCGAGGTGGGAAATTCCGATTCTTCGGGTGTGGTGTCGCTATCAGACTTGTCACTATCGGCGTCGATCTCTATGTGGTCTGTGAATGGTGCATGTGGGTCAGCAGAGTCTTCGTTTTCGTTCTCGTTAGGAGCTGAAGCTAAAGAGGTGAGATCTGGAATATCTTCCTTATTGGAGATTTCCACCATCTCATCCACCGGATCGCCCAAGATAATGGCCAATGCTGCTGTTGTGTCGTTGTTTGCTTTGGCCAAAGCATCCTGGGCCTGTTCACGGGAGAATCCCATGTCCACTAAATCATCAATGGCGGTCATACTGTGAGTGAGAGAGTTTCGCGTGTATCACTGTGAATGAGCGGTGGCACGAGCATGGAACGAGGTGGCACGAGAATGAACCACGTCGCACGAGCATGGAACAAGCACGTCGCACGAGAATGGAACATCCAGGGCGAGCCAAACAATCCTCCGCGAACAGTCCTCCGCGAACAGTCCTCAGCCTAACACTTCACCCCACGCCGCGCACTACACCGCGGCTAACGCACCATCGCAGCTAGTGGTGGCCCCAAGTCGTGCAACGCCAATGACCCATTCTTATCTGGCGAGCAAAAATTTTTATTTATGAGATCCATCTTGAATAGTGTCAAAAATATTCACAAGATGTCCGACGTCAAAATTATCACTCTGCAATTGAGCCAGTTAGGATTGAACACTCCTGCACTGGTGGAAGGATCGTATCCAAACCACAACATTCTCGACTTGTTTAGGAATTACATCACCGATGAGTTGCACCAAATCTCTTCAGTTGACAAGTCCATCATCTTTCAAAGTTTGGACGTTCCAAATGTGTTGGAAAAAGGTGACTTGATCATGCCAATCCCAAGATTAAGATTGAAGGGTATCAACCCAAAGGATAAGGCTGTTGAGTGGGCCGCCATTTTCAATAAAGGTAAATACTTGAAGGACGTAAAAGCTGAGGGTCCTTTCTTACAATTTTTCATCGACAACAAGGTGTTATACAACTTGGTCATCAAAGACACTTTACAAAGAACCACCAGCTACGGATCGTTCCCTGTTGGTATTGGCAAGAAAGTCATTGTTGAATTTTCATCTCCAAATATCGCAAAGCCTTTCCACGCAGGTCATTTAAGATCCACCATTATCGGAGGATTTCTCTCCAACTTATACGAAAAGTTCGGGTGGGAGGTTGTCAGAATCAACTACTTGGGTGACTGGGGAAAACAGTTTGGTCTTTTGGCTGTGGGATTCGAGAAGTACGGATCCGAAGAGTTATTGAACAAAAACCCTATCGACCACTTATTCGAGGTTTACGTCAAAATCAACAAAGATGCCACCGACGAGGGTGAAGACTCCGAGACCAACGCCAAGGCACGTGAGTTCTTCCAGAAGATGGAAAACGGTGACGAGGCCAGTCTTAAGTTGTGGAAGAGGTTCAGAGACTTATCCATTGTTAAGTACATCGACACATACAAACGGTTGAACATCAAATTCGACGTGTATTCCGGTGAATCGCAAGTGGGGACTGAAACCATCAAGGAAGTGTGTGACGTTTTCGAAGAAAGAGGATTATTATACGAAGACAGAGGTGCCAAGCTCATTGACTTATCCAAATACAACAAGAAGTTGGGTAAATGTTTGATCCAAAAATCCGACGGTACTTCCATCTACTTAACCCGTGATGTGGGTGAAGCCAAAAAGCGTTACGAAACCTACAAGTTCGACAAGATGATCTACACCATTGCTTCTCAACAAGACTTGCACGTGCAACAATTCTTCGAGATTTTGAAACAAATGGGATTCGAATGGGCGAAGAACTTGCTTCACATCAACTTTGGAATGGTGCTTGGTATGTCCACCAGAAAGGGAACCGTTGTGTTCTTGGACCACATTTTAGAAGAAACAAAAGAAAAGATGCACGAGGTGATGAAGAAGAACGAAGCCAAATACGCACAGATCGAAAACCCAGATGAAATCGCCGACTTGGTTGGTATATCTGCAGTTATGATCCAAGACTTCCAGAGTAAGAGAATCAACAACTACGAATTCAAATGGGACAGAATGACTTCTTTCGAAGGTGATACTGGTCCTTACTTACAATATGCTCACTCGAGAATGAGAAGTATGCAAAGAAAAGCTGGCTTCACAGATGAACAATTATTGAATGCCAACTACGACTTGTTGACTGAGGACTGTGCTCTTGATTTGATCAGAACCATTGCTCAATATCCAGAAACCCTTGAGAAGGCCATCAAATCTCATGAAGCTTCGACGGTGGTGACTTACTTATTCAACTTGACTCATATTGTGTCTACCTGTTACGACGTGATGTGGGTTTCCGGCCAAGAAGAGGATGTGGCTATTGCTAGATCTGCTTTGTACGCTTCAGCAAGACAAGTGTTGTACAATGGTATGACCTTGTTGTGTTTGACTCCTGTTGATAGAATGTAGGTATAATACAGAACGTTACTGTAGGGTTGGAGCTTGTCGGTTTGCATATGGAATTCTAATTATCAGTTTCGATAGAACTTGTAGACTTCCAAAGTATAATGCGAAAGTATGATTTTTGCAACATTCATAAAACTAGTTTAATCAACGGGGATTTGAAAGAAACATCCGAACCATGGACATCATTGTATTGGAAAACCGCTTCAACACACACATCCCAACTTGAACTTCTGGCCTGTACTCTTAAACTTCTGGCCTGTACTCCCAAATTCTATCTATATACTTTTATTTGACACTCATGGAACTCTCAGGAGTTTAACCTACGTAAAATCTACCACAGACTAGAACTTTGACTTCCCCAAAAGCCAGAACCTCTTTCGGGCGCAGTGCTCTCAAATCTCATAGCCCTACTACATTGCTTTTATGACGCTGGTCCGCAGCCCATACTAACCTTCACACTTCTCCACTGATACAAAACTGATACAAGCTCACTTGTAAACCGCGCATAATAAATTCAGATCGCATCAGAACCACATTACCACATTACATTTGCAGCGATGTCTCTGCCCGTCCAGTTGGTGGAGATCACTGATGCCGAGATACGAGGAATGAAGGCGGACCTAAATAAGATGAAATTACCGCAACTCAAAGAACTACTACGAGCCGTTGGTTTGACCCATCCAAAAAGAAAAATGGAATATATCGAAAAGCTCAGTTCGTACATTGACCAACTACAAGTTACCGATGGACCCCACGGCTTGAAGGCAATGAAGCTTCTCGTAACCATGTCATTTTCCCGGCCTGACTTGCCCGTGTTCTACTCACTACGCCAGAATCTTGCTCATGGAATAATTGACTACAGAACCACACTTAATGAGTATAGCCGTTCTAGTGATCTACGACGTCAGTATAATTCCACCAGCCAAGTATCAAGGCCCACAGCAGGCACACAAGTACCAGCTCCACAGAGCACCTTACAAACTCCTCCACTAATGCCGTCGGTATTCTACTCAGAGATCGAAACTTTCGCAGATTCTCCCAGACTAGGAGCTGGTTCCGGGGGGAGAGCTCATGCAATGTTATCGTTCTTGTTGGAAGCTCGACAGCAAGAGCTTCTTCAGGACCCAAACAAAGTCGTGTACGTCATGACCACCAAGTTCAATAAAGATACGCATGGTCCTGTGCCAATACAGTATCCCGAGAGATCAGAGTTGAGTGTTAATGGAGTGGTGATAAAAGATCCCGGGGTCAGAGGATTGAAAAACGTTCCTGGAAGTGCACGTCCATACAACGTCACTCCGTACGTGAAACAGACCGGCTTAAACTCCGTAAAGTTGGTGTTTATCGATCAGAACTCTTTCGTGCTCCATGCAAAAATTTGTCAGAAATATTCCATAGACGATGTTATAGAACAGGCAAATGTCCAAAGGACCGACATCAAAGAGGAGCTTAAGAAAATCACCCTGGAAAATGACACAGGTGACGACGAATTGTCGATAGGTGTGGAAAAAATGTCCTTGAAGTGCCCTTTATCTTATTCAAGAATCAAAACCCCAGTGAGATCGATACACTGTGATCACATAGCGTGTTTCGACTTGTACTCGTTCATTGCTCTCCAAGAGCAAACGCCGTCCTGGAAATGCCCTATATGTCAGAGTAGGGTCGAGTTGAAAGACCTCAGGATATCGGAGTACGTGGAGTCCATTTTGAAGAAATGTGATCCGGACGCCGAAGATGTTGTGATAGAGGCCAATGGATCGTGGGAAGCAATCATTGAGGAAGATGATGATAACGAACGACCCTCGCATCAAACAAGCAAACCTCCAGCATCCACTCACGAGGCACTTAAGTCTCCTGAGGTCGATGATTCGTTAGAAATCATTGTTATTGATAGTGACAGTGACACCGAAACGCCCGTGCAAAACCATGCGCCACAGGTGTCGTCACACACACCACATCAAGCTCCTAGTCAAGCTCCTAGTCAAGCTCCTAGTCAAGCTCCTAGTCAAGCTCCTAGTCGAGCTCCTAGTCAAGCCCCTCATCAAATTCCCACTCCCAACAATATGGCCGTCACATCTATGCAGCATACCACTGCTAGTGAAGATAATTCTCTGGGTCCACGTGTGACGGAAGCAGGCAATGTAACTGGCCAGGGATCAGCCGAGTACGAAGACCGTTCAATGCTTGAAGATTGGATCAACGTCCAACCAACACCTAACAGTGCTGACATTGGAACAGAGACCGAAGCGCAGAATGATGTTTCAATGGAACAGGCAGATTTGGAGCCCCATGATAATCGTGCCCAGATATCTAACAATGCATCTCAAAATCTGGACGACGACACGGAGGATGAGATTCTTGTCAGAGCTCCACGAAAGGCAAGCGCAGTCATAGAAGATGCAACCGCTGACGCTATGGATAATTTACCTGACCCGAGCGTCACCACACCTAATGTGAATGTTTCAATGACCAATGGAGATGTTTCGATGACTGATGTAAATGTTCCAATGACCAATGGAGATGTTCCAATGACCAATGGAGATGTTTCAATGACCAATGGAGATGTTCCAATGACTAATGGAGACGGAGCCGAGCCAGTAGCCAACAGAGACCAGGTAATGGCCAACGGATATGAAATGGCACCCAACTCAAGTGTGCCCATGAGCCAAATACCAAGCACGCAAAATGGTCCAGCTTCTGACACACCCGTAGAATCCCAACCAGCGACTGGACCGACGGCTGTTTCTGATGTTCAATCCGGCACGAGAGAAGCACCAATAACAACAGCACCGGCCGCCGCAGACTCCAGTATGATGGACGTGGATAACAGTCTCGTTGTAGATAGTGGTTCCGTGGATGTGCATGTAGCTACTAGTTCACGTGACTCTGCTGGTGGAGTCAGAGAGGACAGAGGAGCGGTTAGTAATGTTCAGGCGCCCCAAGGTTCTGAGAATGCTCAGCTCCCTGTATCAGGCGAAACAACTCACACGCGTGACTACACACAACCAACCGTTGAGCCAGCTCATGCTACTGTGGAGGTTTCTGGAGTTGAACCAGAGTCAACTCAGCCAACTACTGTTGTTCAGCCAACAGATGCTTCCACTGTCACTGAGTCAACATCTGTTGCTGAGAATACTCCTAGTATTTCACAATCTGTCACCGCAAGAGGACATGAGAATACATCCACTAGGCTTCACCAAACTTTCAACAGGAGATCAAGCCAGTCTGAAGTTTCACGACTCCCTGTTGTAGGGAATACCCTGACGCGTGATTCACCGTTGGTTTCAACAGCAGACACGCCCAAAAACCATGCCCGTGAAAATTCTGATGATCTTCGAGCAGGCCAAAACCCTAGTTCCAACGGGGAAGCTACAAATGATATAAATGGTGAATCCTCTTCTTCAACACAGCAAACAAAAGAGCCCACGAATGTCACAGATGTGATGGATGATGATTCGCCATGGGGCACATCACTTATTATCCCCGAGCTTCACAGTCCAACACCTGAAGCCCTGAATCTCCAGAACCAGCAGACCACCGGAGCTCCTACGCTACCAAGTGTCAATGCGGCAAATGCGTACTTGCCTCCCCTTCCTCCTCCTCCATTTCCTCCGCCCCAAGAATTACAAGCTCTCCCTCCGGTAAGTGTTGTATTGACTCAATTTGGTCAACCGGTCCAGCCCACCCAGCCCACTGCATTCTATGAAACATACCCGAGACCTGATGGTACCTATAGAAGCATACCTCATCTGTATATGACAAGCGGACCAGGTTTTGTTCCTCATGAGTCTCACAATGTTGCAGCCGGTTCGAACCTTCATAATCACCCACATCATAATTCGTTTCACAAAAATGGTATTCACCCTTGGAATGTTCCGAATCCCGGGCCACCAGTCAACGCACATGGGAATTCACAGTACCCCCCACAGCTGTCTCATCAACAGTCCTCGACCTTGAACCACCAGAAGGCGGAGTCACGTGTCAATAGTTGGGCACCACTTTACCAACGTATTCTTTCTACCGACCTCTCTCGTAATGCAACCCCACAGAACAGGCCTAATTCCTTCCCTTGGAATGGCAATTTGGAACAGGGTTCTTCGTTGCAATGGAGCAACCCTGTCCTGAATTACAATGGAAGACATCCCATGAGCGATCCCCAGATTAGTTTCACTGGAGGCCAACAGGACAGGGTTGCAGCCAGAGTGCAAGATGGTTTTACAAGCACTGAAACTCACAAACAGGCACAGGAGTCGGCTCCACATACTCTGGACGATCTCGACAAACAGGCCAGATCCAACCGGGATTTCAGCACTAGGTCTGAAGGGAACGGTGACTCAAATGTGGCAGAGAAAATTCCCCGTATTGTTAATAACGGTCAGTCTAGTTCCAGATACACCCAGTCCACGGAATCTAACTCCGGGGACACGAAGTCCAGTGAAACTAAGTCCAGTGAAACTAAGACCAGTGAAACTAACTTCAGTGAAACCAACTCCAGTGAAACCAACGCCAGTGAAACCAACTCCAAGGACACCAACTCCAACCCCAAGGAAACCGACCCCACGAACACCACACTGTCTGGCCAAGGTGCTCAGTCGCAACCCACTGGAAGTGCAACGGACTCAAGAAGATCCCCAACTGGAGGTTCACTGAATCAACAACCAGATGCTTCCCAACATTCTAAGACCCCTCAAGTCTTGGGTTCCAGCGCACAGGCAACTGGGTTCACACCCGCTCCACCTTTACGGTCGGGTTCCCTCCCGAATAGCTCCAGACCTGGACCACTGTCAATTACTCCACAAACGTCAGCTCGGGAAAGTTCGAGTAGTGACATCACCAAGCTGAGTGAAGCAAGTAGCCATTCCAACGGTACATCCAGTGACAAAGCTGGTTCAGTCCTCCAGCCAAAAGCCCCCCTCAGACTTCCTACCAATGAAAGGCCCAGTGAAAAACCGCTTCCCGAGTTGCCTGCAGCGACAGCCATTTCAATTCTGGAGAAACCTTCTTCTGCGAGTGGTGTTACTTTATCGCCTGTTCCAGGGACAAAACCGCATGATGAAGTACCTCAACAGAACGAGAAAAGCGTTGATGCGGTCTTAAATGTCCCACAGGTACCTAGCAACGGTACTACGGCCACGCAGAGCGTTCTGGAGGCTCCGAAATCTGTCGAGTCAGGCGGATCGCTGAACACTAAGGATTCCTCGAGCAATCCAAAACATATACTTCTTCACAAGTTGAACAATGTTTTCGCCTCCAAGTTGTCCCAAGACCGTGGAGAACGTCAGGTGGGTTCTGGAATGGTAAGAAGTTCACGTTCATTCAACTTGAAATCGAACTTGAATAGTGTTGCACAACCAGCGGGCCACCCCGCTAGTTTGGGCCAACGTGTTGTGGAGGTTGACAGTTCAGATGATGATACTGATGACGTGCCTCTAGCTTTGCTCAGGCGTAATTCTTCTAACAGAAGCATCAGCCGTGTAGGTAGTACCAGTTCACGAAGCCACTCAAAGTCCCCGTCTGCTTCTGCTAGCTCCCACTCGTCAAGAAAGAATACACCTGGTTATGGCGGCAGTACAGTAAGTGATGGCACTAAGAGAACACTGGAAGAGGTCAGACCAAGAGTAGATAGTGGCGTATCAAAAACGACACAATCTGTACAACCTCACGGAGACAAAAGCCAACATTCAAGTAATGGTCGCCAAGTCCAGCCCTCAGGCCAAGTCCAGCCCTCAGGCCAAGTCCAGCCCCCAGGCCCCGTTCACTCAATAGCCAAAACTACCAATGTGGCTCGCGTGGCACCAGTCCCACATGAGACAGTTCAACAAGATCAACACGAAGTTGAGCTCGCTGATGCTCGATTCATTGAAGCCCACGCTGAAACCCAAACGAGGCCTTTTGAGGGCTTTGAACCACTGGCTCGTGGTCCTCCTTTCTTGGCGTCAAGCCAGCCATCTTTGGAAAATTCCAGACCTGCTTTGGCGTCAGCTACACCTTCTTTGGGATCAGTTACAACATCTCAGGTGCCTGCTCAACACGCATTGGCAGCGATTCCAAAAGAGAGAAGGGAATACCCACAAACCCAGAGAACCTCTTGGAATCACAACAACGGTACCCGTATTGCGGAGCAAAACCTGAGTGTTCCTTCTGCAACGAAGTCTGGCACCCCACAGGGTCAGAAGCACCCATCTCAGACACCAGAGTCTGAGCTTGTAACCCCCACAAGAAAAAAGAGTAAGACCATTGGATTGCTTGGTATTGGCTTGGAGGCAGAATTCGATGAATCTGTGTCTCCATTGAATGGAAGAGTCAAGGAAATGAGACTTTGAAGTCGAATTTTAACATAAGAGGTGGTACAATTATGTTGTTCTTTGGATTCAACTAAATAGTGTATAATACAGAAATGGGTAACTAAATATTTTTTGTGATTTATGGTTCGTATTAGTTCTTTTTTGATCGAGCTGGTAAAGCTCTTGAGTGTTGCATGTTTTCTAAACCGGACTTGGACCCAAGTAATCTTCCTTTATACTTCCAATGGCATAAATTTCATTAACATCGGTTCTGGTACCAACGATCTTTAGTCTGACTTTAGATCCTTTTTCGATATTTTCATCTTGACTCACATAGGCAGGAGGATTGGCAGAGGGATTAAATTGCATATCTGAAGGTATTAAGTGAGTACTCACAAACACTGATAATGGGCCCACATCGGCGAAGAATCCCATTTTATTGACTGTAGTCACCACGGCATCTACCACTTCACCTTTGAATGGTTTCCAAACCACTGCTCTATATTTGACCTCGAATTCTGCCATTCCTGAACTTGGTATAATTCTTCCTTTACCAACATCTATATTCATACAATCCAACACACACACAATGTATCCAAATTGTCCCGTACAAGTTCCCTCCACATCACTTAGTAACTTGTCTCTTAAGTATTGATCCATTTGAGGTCCAAAGAAACTTGGATGTAATGTTAAGTTCAAAGATAAATCTTTCAAGAAGAACATTTTTGGAGCGATGCAAAAATAGGTTTGGAGGTGCTTGAATTAAATGCAGAAAAAACGGTCAGGTTCAGTTCGAAGGAAAGGATGTCGGGGAGTCTCCACAAATATGTACAGAGTTTGATTTGTTCTCTATAGGAATTTGCAAACCAAAGAGACTATTCAAAATAAGATTGATTTTCTGACAATTTGAACGAGGTGAATTTGTTCGCACACGATTCGCGTCCACCCCAGTTTGGTATAGAAAACGGCTAAATAGGAAAACCTAGGGGTAAAAGCGTATGACCTAAGTAGCTCGTGCTTATATCACAGGTCGTCTCGGTGTACTGTTTCATTTCCAATTCCCACACTCTTGTATTTGTGAAAATACATGTAAATTTACTCTCTACACTCTCAAAGCTCAAGTGCGCACTGTGAAAAATTTTGTTTTATATCTACACACAATGTCTCAAAGAATAGGGAACTCAGTGGTGGCGTTGACCCGGGTATGGCACCACGTGGATGTGGCACAAGATCATAGAACGTTGGGTCGTTTGGCTTCAGCCATAGCTGTGGTATTACAAGGAAAGCACAAGCCCACTTTCTCCGCAAACAGAGATCATGGTGATTATGTGGTAGTCACAAATTGTTCTCATCTCAAGATCACTGGGAACAAACTCGAAGATAAGACCTACTGGTCCCACACAACTCGTCCTGGTTCCTTGAACTTGGTGCCAATGAAGCGCATGATCGAAAATAAAGGTTACAACGAAGTGTTAAGAAGAGCTGTAAAAGGTATGATTCCAAAGAACAAGTTGAGACTCGTAAGAATGGACAGACTCAAGGTGTATGACGGAGATGACCATCCATACAAACAAAACCTTCTTGCATTTGCAGATGAGGCTCCAGAAGTGAGAGCCAAGATTGCAGAATTGGAGAAGAACGAAAAGGAAAGAGAAACTTTAAGGAAACAATTTTTAAACCAATAATCATGTACATAGAGAAATACATTCTGAACTACAATGGGGTTTTTATCATCCTTTACGTTATTTTCTGTTATACAAGATTATACATAATCAATTTTTGTTATTTTATACACGAACACTGACCCCAGACCTTTCGGTGTACATTCTTGGGGATATGTTCATAGCCATCAATTCTTGGAACAAAAGTTTGGCAGCATAAGGAATATGGATTTGGTAAATATTGGTTTTGTTCTTACAAGACCGACATTCGAATTGATTCTTCTTAAGATTAGCAATGACAGACATCAACCCACAAATTCCACAAACGTGAACTCTGAATGCATCTGATGCCTCCATTAATCTTTCTTTTAAGAATCCTGCAGCACCGTGAGCGATCATACAATCTCTCTCCATTTCTCCGAATCTCAAACCACCATCTCTTGATCTACCTTCAACAGGTTGTCTGGTCAACACTTGAACGGGTCCTCTTGCTCTTGCGTGAATCTTATCATCCACCATATGTCTCAATCTCTGGTAGTATGTAGGACCAAAGAATACCTGTGCCATTAATTTCTTACCTGTGTGACCGTTGTACATGACTTCGAAACCTCTGGATTGGTATCCGTGTTCTCTCAACAATTTTGAGACTTCTTCTGCAGTGACATCCGTGAAAGGAGATGCATCACCCTCCAATCCTGATAATGACGAAACTTTAGAAAGTAAACACTCAATCAAATGCGCAACCGTCATACGAGATGGAATGGCATGAGGGTTGATGATAAGATCTGGAACAATACCTTGTGAAGTGAAAGGCATATCCTCATGTCTATAAGTAACACCGATGGTACCTTTTTGACCATGTCTAGAAGCGAATTTGTCACCGATTTGAGGAATCTTGGTGGTTCTCATTCTGACCTTGACGAATTTGGCACCATCACCGTTGGTGGTCAACAACACTTGATCAACGATACCAGATTCAGTACTTCTCAATGGTGTGGAAGCATCTCTCTTGGTGTGATATTGAGTTCTTTGACCTAATTCTTCGGCATCTGGAGGAATAGGGGTGGTCTTACCAATGATGATATCCTCACCGCTGACTCTGACACCAGGGGTAATTAAACCGTCATCATCCAACTTCTCATAAGTACCATGTTTCAACCTCAAAGTATCAGACCTAGAGGGCTTTTCAAATGTCTCTAAAGCCTTCATACCTTGTCTCTTTTCAAGATCCATGTAAGATCTGAAGAAAAGAGATCTGAACAATCCTCTGTCAATGGAAGATTGATTCATAATCATAGAATCTTCTTGATTGTAACCCGAATAACAAGCAATAGCCACAATGGCATTCTGACCGGCAGGTAATTCACGGAATTTAAGATATTCCATGGATCTAGTAGTAGCCAAAGGTTTTTGTGGGTAATATAAAATGTTGGCCATTGTGTCCATTCTTACTGAGTAATTGGTCAAGAAAACACCCATCGCTTGTTTACCCATCGCAGATTGATAAGTATTACGAGGAGATTGATTATGATCTGGGAAAGGAATAATGGAAGCAGCAACACCCAAAATCATAGAAGGATGAATTTCACAATGTGTGAATGTATGTAAGCTTCCAGAGAAAGTTGGTTTGATTCTCTTTGCGGGGTCCCTTTCTTGCTCTTCCATTTGTAAAGACTTTTGCTGAGTTTCATCCAAGACACTTCTGCTGGCTTCCAAATCTTCTGGGGTCATTGCAATCATGATGGTTTCTTCTTCTTCTGCATCAACATACTCTATTATACCATCTCTTACCAAAGAAGACCATCCATAGGTTTCTTGTTCATCATCATAGCTATACTCATATTCCGAATCCATCAATTTTTTAATATGAGTCTTGTTCAACATTAATTCACCTTTGGTATCACTGTATGGATTATCATCCACAATGAATAATGGACGATAAACTCTTCCGGCGTCTGTGAAGATCTTGAATTCCCTTTCTCTGATGTCTCTGATAATAGAGACTTCTGGTGATATATCTCCCTTTCTTCTTAAACTACGGATAGTATCGACCAAGGAGGCTGGGTCCCTGTGGGTACCCACCCAAACACCGTTGACGAATACTCTGGTAGAGTCAGGAGATGTAGATGGAGAATAATCTTCCAAAGGTTCCAATCCCCATTCTTCCAAAAACACCAAAATGGGTTCTGAGGATGTACCGACAGAAATACATGACATCAATGAAAGATTTTTCACCAATCCACACGCTTGACCTTCTGGGGTTTCTGCAGGACAAACAAGACCCCAGTGGGTGTTATGCAATTGTCTTGGTTTTGCCAACTTACCATCACGACCGATTGGCGTATTGGTTCTTCTCAAATGTGATAAAGTGGAAGAGTATGTGTATCTGTTCAACACTTGCGAGACACCAGCTCTGGAGCTCATGGCTTTCTTTTGTTCACCCCAGTTACCTGTGGCCAAGGAGTATCTCAACCCGTCGGTGATTGTTTGAGATTTGACTGCCAAGGTCAAGTTGAACTCTTTGTCATTCTCAACACACCTTTGCATGTAGTTATAAATATCTCTGGTCAACTTTCTGAATAAGATTCTGAATAAGTTGGCTAACAAAGGACCGGCCAAATCCAATCTCTTCTTACCGAAGTGATCTCTATCATCGGGTTCTTTTCTTTCCAAGGCACATAATAATAATCTGTTAACCATGTAACCCAAGAAAAATGCCTTTCTGGTGGCGAAACCTTCTTCTTGTGTGATATTTGGCAATAATTCTTTTTGTAAGATGTCTTTGGCGTATTGTATACGCTTTTCTCTTCTGATACCCAAAACACCTCTTCTTCCTATGAAATCAAGAGCCACTTCTTGTTCTTGTATAACGAAACCCTCTTCAACACATGGTTTCAACATTTCCAACATTTGCCAATCATTGGCGTCGTAACATATATGTTCCAAGATATCACCATCAGGCACAATACCCAAAGCTCTGAATACAATGACAATGGGAATGTCTTCTTTGATGTATGGTAAAGTGGCCTTGATGGTTCTACCGGATGCTCCTTTGTCGTCTCTACCATACAATTTGATTTGCAAGGAAGAAATCAATCTGGAACCCTTTTCCAACGCACTTCTTATTTCGGCCACATGAGATATTGGGGATGGGGCTGCTTTCTTGAAAACTTGGACGATATTGGCGGCACTTCTTTCTTGGGCAATTAACACTTTTTCGGAACCGTTGATAACGAAATATCCTCCCATATCGTAAGGACATTCTTTTAATTCGTAAAATTCGTGTTCTGCTAAATCACGTAACATACAGAACTTGGATCTTAACATGATAGGAACTTTTCCCAAATACACTTTAGTATCGGGAGCCTCGCCGACGTTTTCTTCAATCCATTCCAATTCATCATTTTTACGATTGTTGTCATCGGATTTGAACACTCTCTTGGTCATATCAACGTATAATGGAGAAGAATACGTCAAGTTACGTAATCTGGCTTCTTGAGGGAACATTGGGTGCGTGGTACCGTCACCTTCAGTTTGGGTTGGCTTGGAAATATAAATTTTTCCAAACGAAATCTCGTAACGTCTGTTTTCGAAATCATCGACGGACGTGTGTTGAGCCGGTTGGTCCAAGACCAAATGAGAGTCTTCCCATACCAACTCTTGGATGGTTGTTTCGATGAATTCGTCGAAAGAGTCCAATTGTTGTGACACCAAACCTTTCTCTTGGAAAAAAGAAGAAATCACCAACCAACAATCTTCAGGAGTAATACTTTGATCATCGTCATAACCGTATTGATCATCAGCCACTTGATTGTCAGACATCTTGAATGGTTGTATCAAATATTATCAACTAATCAAACGTGTCAAAAGAATCAAAAGACTAAGTAATATTTACTTGTGCCTCTTATTAATGGTTTTTTCTAACATTTTTCAACGAGTGCGAGTATTGTGGTATCGGCACGCTGGTGGTATCACCAACAAAGTGACACAAACACAGGTAGGTTTTTTGGCGTTCCCGCACTACTGAATGCGAACAAAAAATTTTCAGTCTTGAGAGTGAATCTAGGTATGATTAACACCAACATAGGACTCATTGGGAGGATATGTTCCAATTCCATACAGCCCGTAAGGACACTTCGTTATAAGGCAAGGGCCAAGGATTACCCGACCGTTAATATCGACGACGTGGTGCTCGACAAACCAAGATACGGATTCAGAAAAGAAAGACCTCCATTATTATCACAATCTGTAACTGATGCAATTTTCCCAGGTGAAGAAATCAAAAAGTTATACATAGAAAACGGCAAGCCGGTTCCACTCAAGTTCAGAACTCCAAGTGACGAAATAGCAAGAAAAAATCTCGCCAATTATGCCGAAGCCATAGCAATGGGTGAAGCTCATTTCAAAGTAGGTAAGAAAGAAGTATACTTTCCAAAAGCCAGGGTCTGTCTTTTGAGACCAAGTGCAAAGCATACACCATATCAAGCCAAGTTTTTGGTTCCAAGGAACTTCAATAAGATGGACTTAAGAGATTACTTGTGGCATGTTTATGGGTTAAGAGCATTAAATGTAACAGTACAATTATTACATGCCAGATTCGAGAGAGGGTTGAACGATTTGGGAAGGTACAGGGGAACACAATATAAAAAGATGACCATAGATATGGAGGAACCATTCATCTGGCCTGATTTACCTCCAGAGGCCGAATCGTTTGAAAAGAACGTTGAAGACCAATCAGAAGTTATCCAAAAACAAGCAGCTGTTGGATCTGATAAAGATAAACCAATTGAGGCATTTGATGGATTATACGAGCTTCCAGTGTTACCAAACAAGTTCATAACCAGGGCTTTCAAGCAAGAATCCGAGGCTAAGATGAAGGAGTATAATGAGAAAGTTAATAAGCAGGCTGATAGAGATTTAGTCAATAAGTTTTTGGGATTTTAGGCCCGGAAATATCTTGTAAATATACATCACGAAGATACTACGTTCAATATCGATAACAATACATAACATCTAATAAGTTCCTATAACAATAAATCAATCCCCAGTCGTGTTTGTTCGTAAAAATCACCACCAACCTCTTTTTTTTGGTTCGGTGTCGTTTCCAACTGCAGTCGAACTGGCTTCCTTTGGTTCCGAGGGGCTATCTATGACCGTATAGCCGTCGTCTTCATCGTTACTGACGTCCCTGGTGGCTCCCAGGTTGTTACTCTTAAAATACTTGGACCCTATCTCCGCAAGACTAGCCAAATTGTATCCACCAGTGGACGTATTTGGCTCCTTCTTGGTTTCTGAGCTACTTGAATTTGACCACTTTAGCAACTGGCCCAAGAGGGGAGTGCCAGACACAAATCCCAACACGTAGTTGACGAATTGGGCGATCAAATGTTGGATACTCTCTGGGTCTAGAGCGCTGTTGAGACCATTTGTGTTGATCTGATTCTCTGACACAGTCCCGACAATCCTCCTGTAAACGCTGCCACACCCGGTGGAGAAGAATGTGGACATGTCTGATTTGGCGTTGAAATCATGGTATGAACCAAATCTGAAGAACGGAGTCAATAGCCATACGGAAAACCCAAGTTTGAGCACCGAATAAAAAGGTATGATATACTTGAGGAAAAGACCACCAGAGACCAACTCGACACTCACGTGCACGATCCAATATACAAGCCATTTTTGGATTCTGTTGGTTTCATATAGCAATACAATGGCTTCATCTGGAACGTCGTGGCTATTTTCACCAGTTGCCTTCTTCAATAAGGCATTGATGGGCACATTGAACCCTCCGATATTGAGGTTGGTATTGTCGAATTTCTTGTTAGCTTGTGTGTACTTCTCATAAGCTTGGAAAGAAGCAAGAATTGGGTAGACTTTAGATACTAATATCCTATATGTGTTAGTAAGGGGTTACATACACAAGTCAGCAGGCCAGGTGTGAATGCCACAATTGAGGACCCCATAGTTCTAGCATTGATTTCTGCTGTAAATAACCACTATCCAGGACGTACGTCAAGATATTAAATAATCCCATGGTAGATAAGCAAAAAGGTATAGATGATAGTTGTCCTTCGTATGACAGTCTGTGCGATAAGATGCAAGGGCGTTGTTCGCACACGACCTCATTTTATGGGGAATGGCCGAGAGACAGGTACTTTCGGAGAGTAGTGGCGTGAAAGCGAAGAGCATGGATTGTAAGTGGAACTGCTATATATATATTGCTAGCTGAAGCCCATTTGGGAAGCGGAACCAGAAAAAAACTTTTCAAAGGTCGTCAACGAATCAACGAAAACTGTGAAAATCGAAAAAAGCGGTTGAAAGAAATGGGTGGGTAAGCGATCATATTCCTGGAAAACCAAGTCCGTCTGAAAATGGTTATTTGAGAGGCGAAACGAAAGAGATGTTGTTGCAGAATCGGGTAACTCAAGCAGTTTACCCGACAACCACCGGATCTGTCTGACTAATATCTAGAAACGATAGTGTAAGGACATTACGGAGTATTTCTGCCTCACCACGGGGATATACCGCGAACTAACAGCCAGGGAAGTACATACGATCTACGACCAAGCTTGTCATCCAACCACACCAGAATCTATTGCAATAGCCCAACCTCGATTGCTGAATTAGGCAATCGATGGGCAATCACAGGCGCACAACTATTAATTTCATCTACACTGATGGATGACAATGAGGAGAATTACACATGTTCATGCGCCAAATAGAATTCCCACAATGCTTTCAGAGTTCAAAATAACGCACACATATAATTATGCATCTAGCGGGACTTCCGTAAGATCTACTAAAAAATATCGTTAGCTCCGAGCAGCCAGGTGGTGTATTATTTTCAAGCACGGGAGGGCCACGACTGGGAATTGGGCACAATGTGTTGGTTAATGATGAACAGCAATACAATTTCAAGTTCGTCCATGAAACAATACAGCCCGGTATTTACAAATTGTACACGCTCACAAGTAAACATCGTAAACAGAGACAAAGAATTACAGTAAAAAATATCTCGCTCGAAAAGGTTAAAAACTTGCCTATTGATGAATAATTTCGCTTAATTTTGGTCGATATCGCATTAATGTTTAGGAAATGACGGGATTTGCAGTAATGATATCATCTACCTTGAATATCGGGATTCGAGCAGGTTTGAGGGTCTACGAGTGAGTCCCGGACAACTTCATAACTGGAATGGAACAATCATGGATGTTCGCCCATATTAAGTGTATAGTATAATCAAGTCGCACCCACCCATTGAAAGACGACGCACCGTGGTACAAAGTCTCGTTGTTGAACACGCAAACAAGCAACGAGAACAATCAACAATGGACCCGCACAAACCCAACTAAGAGTTTCATCAAAGGCGTAGTTATGGCCACTTACCACGGCAAGGATATTGAACAGTCCCACTGGTGCCAAAAATAATATTCTACATACGGCACTAACTGTACTACTTCAACTCCACACCCACGCACTCGTATCAATGCCTCCACACGCCAATTTCTAATATAGGTCCCTCAAGTCCAGTTTTTTATACAATGTACATGCGACACGTGAGATTTTTCCAAGAACGGTGCCCTGGGAAAGTATTAACTTCTTCAGGCTTTATTGCGAAAAAGACGAGTTCGTGTTTGTTGCAAATTCTTTGTTCTGGTTATTGGCACAAGCCCCATTTCAATTACAAACCAATGAATATGCACCACGTAAAATCTCATTCAAAATGGCTGACGTAAATGATTTGCCAGAATTACATGGACTAGGGCATATTTTTACCTCAGAGGGCACATGAATTCGTCCCAACTAGGCTATTATTTTTACAATCAGAACTATTGTAAGACTATTAGAAAAGTATAAATTAATCACCTTTTCCTGGGTTGTGAACATACCAGAAATGCAATTCACTTCAATCTTCACCACCTTGGTGTTAATAGCCTCGGCCTTGTCTGCCGACCTCGATGTTACTCACGATACTCATACTTATGGTAACAGACAAGTCAATTACGGAGACGTTACTGTGGCCAAAGATGTCAAATGGGATATCGTTAATGCCGAATACGTCCACTTAAATGGTGATTTTGATAACGAGGGTACCGTTTACGTGACCTCCGACTCATCTGCCTTTGGGGTCGACTTCAAAACTTCCACACTCCTCGGTCATGTCGATAACAAGGGTACTCTCGTTGTTGCTTCAGGAGATTCTCTCTTCTCTCCAACATTCAATATCGGAGGATCTCTTTTTGGAAACACTGGCAAAATCTTCGTTTCTGGAAAAGGCCAATCTGGTGTACCAACCACTTCCATCACTGCCAAGGCAACCAGAAACAACGGTTTACTCGCTTTCTACCAAACCGCAAGAAACTCCGGTTGGGTGACTTTAGGTGAGCTTTGGAATACTTTTACCAATGACGGCACTGTGTGTTTGAGAAATCAAGCTTTCTCTCAGCAAGCCAAAATCAATGGCCAGGGATGCTTTGACATTGGTGTAAACTCAAATGTGTGGATAAGATCTGCTGCTTTGGGAGTGGCTGAAGAACAAAACTTTTTCTTCTCTTCCACTGGAGCATCCATCAGAGTTGAAGCTGTTTCTGCTCCTCAAACCTTCACCGTCAAGAACTGGGGTGCAGACAACCTTATCGGATTGTCTTTACCTATTTCTGAATTTTCTTACAATCAAGACGGAATCTTAACCTTGAAAGCTGGACTTCTCTCTTTTAAATTCAACATTGGAAAGGGCTACGATATCAATAAAATGAAGAAAGTAACTGCTGATTACGGAACTGGTATTGGTATTGTAATTAACGGAGCCCTCAGGTACGATGGTAAGGCTCCTTCAGTATCTAGACCTGCTACATGTGCTGTTTGTGAGGACATCCCCGCAAGATCCTAAGCTACTGGCAATCTATGAAAAATATATGGCTGCGAAAATCTCTACAAGGTAAAAAACACCATATTAATTCCGTAAACATAATAACAAAACAAACACTCAAAACCAATAGCCTACTACTCTTCTTCGAAGGGAGTCAATTCGAAGCACCTTTCTTCGGTATTCCAGCTCCCAATATGAGTTCCGTCCAGGATTGCTCCGAAAATCACAGCAGTCTTGGTCACGTAAACAGTTGGATCGCCTGTAATTTTAAATATGGCGTTATGCCAAGGAGTTGGGATGTGTAACAAGTCATCATAGTCGGGAGCAGAACATTCTTGCAAGGACTTGACCACCTTACAATTATCCAGACTCAACAACTTAATACCAAACTTGGGTCCCGCATTATTATGGGCGTGAATGGAAAAACGCAAATGCATGGGAAACATCAATTCCACCAAATTGGAATAGGCATCGTTACGTTTGATCATTTCAAAAGCGACCTTGGAGAAGATCTTCTTTTGCTTTTTTCTAGATGCAGAAGTAATGGACTTGTGTTGTCTCAAATCCTCTTCCATGAATTTCATGAATCCCCTATAAAGATACAATCTGGGATGGTTTGGAGTATTGACATCACTCTTCAACTGTCCACAGTCAGTATCACAACTCTTCATGAGAACCTTACGACACAACTCAGATAATGGGTCTATTTTGGTTTCGACATCGTGGACTAACTCCACATCTTCTATTTCCTCTTCGTTAATCGGATTCTCTTCTAAGGAAAAAATATCAAGGAGAGAGGCAAACTCAATTGCACCCTCTTCCTTCTGGTATAAGCTGGCATACAATTCCTTCAACTCTTGACCATAAGCGTTAACGTCTAGATCGTCAACTCCAATACAGTCACTGAAAACGTGTCCGTCACTAACAATCCAAACAACCATTCCAGGAGGATACACCTTCTTGACTTCGTCAACGAAGTTACACAACGTTTGTAATGCAATTATCTCCCCTTTATCTGGATGTGGCCCCGAGACCTTGTCGGTGTTCGAGGACTTACAAGGGAAAGCAGGTAGAATGGCTTCAATTTTCAAGCCTCTGGAGGTGAAAAAATCAACTCTTTCCTCGAAGAACTCCTTCCCCTTGTTCTCCCACTGATCTCTCAAGGTTGTGTTCTTGAGGCACTCTTCGAATATCTGAACCACTTGGCTACTAAACCTTTTGAATTTATGGACTTGAGCTGTGGGATACGTGATGTTACATCTGGTTAAAAGTGTATTGATGATCCAAGAATTGAAGCCCTCAGTTTCCATAACCTGAGTAATGACTCCGACAACTCCGTCTTGTCTTTCTTTCTCCCACAACAAGAACGGGAATGAGCAAATGTCAACATCATTGATATATCGGTAGGACTTACCAACATCGCTTTGCTGTAAAACCAACAACAAAGCTTCCTTGTCAATAGCATTGTGGTCATTGTACGCTCTAAAATTAACGAACCCTTGATTGTCTCGATAATATATCATCAAAACGCTCTCAAAAAAAGTAGCATTTTCTTCGTGTACTCCTAAAGACAAGGAACTGGTGGAACTTTCTAAAATTGGAAGCGGCATTCTCGACGTTCCTTTCATAAACAGACCACCGGGTCCATTCTTATACTCATCGCCGGCATCTGCACCTTCCTCAAGCCGATACAAAACGTACGACTGTTGCACCTACTTGAGGGAACTAAAAACGGAAAGACATTTTTTCGCAACCATACTCGGTACACGACTTTCCTATTTGCAGGCGACAATTGCAACCGGCATTTGGCCTTAGGCAGACAGAGATATATAAGTAAGGAGTCCCAGAGAAGTGTGATTAAACAATGTTCGACAATCCAGAATTGCTACTTATTTGTGGTGTCACATTCTACATTTTATACTTGATCAGAACTGTTGTCGTACCTCCGTCTTCGTTCCCGAAGAACATTCCTACTATTCCTTTTTATGTGTCTTTCTTGGGTAGTTTCACCAAGCTAGACCAGAAGGATGTTTATGAAAAGTATTTGAGAAGCAACTTGGAGACATTCGGAGCCGTTAAAATTTACTTTGCGTCCAGATGGAACGTTTTAGTTACTAAGCCTGAGTTCTTACAACAGATCTTCAAAGACGAGGATACCTTCAGCAAGAGTGGAAACCAATGTAAGAT
This sequence comes from Yamadazyma siamensis, assembly GCA_030581535.1. Taxonomy (NCBI): domain Eukaryota; kingdom Fungi; phylum Ascomycota; class Pichiomycetes; order Serinales; family Debaryomycetaceae; genus Yamadazyma; species Yamadazyma siamensis. Next base: position 114,410 of record JAKTTO010000014.1, read on the forward strand.
CCCAAACTCAGTTCTCGCTTCTTACACCGGAGATAACTTGATCAGTGCTGGGAAAAAGAACTGGAAACTCTATCGGGAAGTCTTGACCAGACCGATACAGTTCCCCAACACAGACGCTATACCCGAGAATACCCAAAAGTTGATTTCTCATATCAAAGATAACATCGATAGAACTGGTGTCTCTCAGTATGTTGCGGGCTTCATTCAAAAGTTCACCCTCCAAACAATCGGACAATCGATGTTTGAGCTTGACTTCAGGTGTTTTGACAGCCAAACTCCAGAAATTCACACCAAGTTGGCATTTGTCAAGTCACAAATTTTTAAGCCTTTTTACTTGAACTTTCCTTTTTTCGATTCACTACCTATTCCCAGCAGGACAAAAGCCAGATATGCTGTGCAAGAGTTTAGGAACTTCATGTGTAGCATGGTCAAGCAACTGCAAACTGTAAATGACTCCGTTGCTGCTAATTTGGTGAAAGCATTGAACTCTGAGAAGTTTACAGAAAAGCAGTTCCAAGACAATCTTATGATAGTTTTGATAGCTGGTCATGAGAATCCACAGCTCTTGATTTCGTCCGTGTTATACGTGCTTGCACTGCATCCCGACTTTCAGGAACTTTTGAGAGAGGAAGTGAAAGGCTCTGATTTGGAGAAGTGCGTGATGTTGAACTCTACGATCTACGAGTGTCTTCGGATGTTCCCACCACTCGGACAGATCATTAATAGACTTACCACGCGTGATGTGGTTCTTGGAAATGATATACTTATTCCCAAGAATACTTATGTGGGTTATAATAATTTGGCTACTGGTAGAGACAGAACTATTTGGGAGGATGCTGATCAGTTCAAGCCTCAGAGATGGGGACATACTATAGATCAGGTCAAGCTGAACTATACCAAAGCCAAAAGTAATGCCTCTCTTCCGGCGTTTCACGGGAGATCCAGGGCATGTTTGGGAGAGAAGTTCGCTCTAAATGAGATTAGACAAAGTGTTGCACAAATATTGGAGAATTTCGTTCTCGAATTAGACCCAGAATGGCAAAACAAACTTACCCCTGGTGGCCCAGTTGCTCCATTTATGTTGAAAATCAAGTTCCACGACTTGAAGAAGGCGAATCCCAGTCTCGATTAATTTTGTGTTTGTAGTTGGAATAGATTTAATAGATACTCACTAAGTTTACAAAACCAGAAACAAATGAGTGCTAGTGACAGAAAACACGACGAAAATGTACCCACAAACGAAGTCACAAGTACTTACACTGCATTCACCAAGCCCAGAAGTGCACTCATCATATTGTTGGTGTCTTTGGTCGGCTCTCTAGGGCCATTGAGTGGAAACATTTATATACCTATGTTGAACACATTCTCCGAGACTTTTGGGGTTTCCATAGACGCTGTCAATGGAACAGTATCTGTATTCTTGGCTGTATTCTCATTGGGACCGCTATTTTGGGGAATGTGTGCCGACTCTTGGGGTAGAAAGACTGTATACCTAATTACACTAATGGGGTTCTTGGTGTCCAACTTCCTACTCACATTCCTCCCACCTAGAATCGAAGCCCTATACATACTTAGAATTTCACTGGCATTTTGGGCCGCTGCTTTCATTCCCTTGGGTGCTGGGACTGTTGCAGATATCGTCAGCCCAACGTCCAGAGGAAAGGCTATTTCACTTTTTATGTTAGGACCTCAAACGGGACCGATAATCGGGCCATTGTTGAGTACAGTTGGCAAGTCAGGGGGCTGGAGATGGATATTCGGTGTTTGCTCTATACTAACAGCTGTCATTTATTTAAGCGTATGCTTCATGTTACCAGAAACCCTGAGGAATTTGGTGGGGAAAGGTGAATGCTACATGGGAAAGGGAATGTTTGTGAGGCCAATCACAAAGCACCACATAATACGGCCTATAACCGGTGAACGTTCTAAAGTCGTATCCCCAAAGGTGTACTACCATCTTGCAACATACTGGCCTGTTTTACTCAGCTCGTTATCGGGTGGACTTTTATTTTCCAGCTTCTACTGCTTGAGTGTCACTTTGGGCAATGCTTTATTCGATCAACATCATTTCCTGCAACTTCAGACAAGTATCTCCTATGTGTGCCCTGGAATAGGAATAATACTGGGTTCAGTAGCTGGTGGGCATATATCTGATTGGGTGCAAAAAAAAATGTCACACAAACTTCCAGAAGATAGGTTACCTATTCAAATACCAGGGTATATACTTTCACTAGGTGGATATTTGGGTTACGGATGGCTGATTGAAAGAGGTGCTCACGTGGCAGTCGTACTTGTCTGTGTATTGATAACTTGTTTTGGAACGTCTTGGGCTTTGGTGATCAACATGACTTACTTGACTGAATCCACAAAAGGAAAAGTAGCTTCCAGTGCTGCATTCGGTAATAGTTTCCGAAACATGGGCGCCGCCATCAGCTCTGCAATCATCCACAATATTGTTACCTCCATGGGGTTTGGATGGGGCTTCACTGGTGTTGCATTCACAAATTTGATCGGATTGAACATGGTAGTAATTGTGTTCATTTGTGGCACCCATTGGAGGCACTATCATGACCAGCAAGCGAAGTGAAATTTAAACAAAATATACATTCACAAAGAACTAAACAGAAACGGGAAAACATCGGTAACAATTCAAATCAAACTAAAAGAGCGCTTGGCTCATAAAAGCGTCAACGCTCGATCATAACAATCCTGAAATGGCCACAAGAGCTAATCCAGCAGCTGAGATCCGGTAAGCACCAGCTCCGTTATCTGAAGAGGTAGCATCGTCATCAGAAGATCCACTGGTGGTGGAAGCAGAGGTACTGGAAGTTGTGGTGGATTGGGAGTTGCCCGAGGAAGAAGAAGCAGAAGTGGTACCAGAAGTGGAGCTGATGGAGTCACTTCTAGATCTAGTACCCGAAGAAGTGGATCTAGTACCCGAAGAAGTGGATCTTGATCCGGAAGAAGTGGTCAAAGTGCTTGGAGTAAAGGTAAAAGATGAAGTAGAGGTTGGAGCATCGGAACCAGAAGCATTGGTTTCAACAACTCTGAACACACCAGTTTCAACAGCTTCTCCTTGTTGTCTCAAGACTCTGTCAAAGAAACTGTTATCCCGCTTTGCGAGAGCTTCATTGGTAAAGAGTTCATGCTCGATGGAACGTTTCTTCTTGTCATCGTCAGATTCGTCAGCGGAGTCATCAGAATCTGCAGAGTCGTCCTCAGAATCTGAGTTGTCTCTCTTGACGGAAAGCTTCTTCAAAGATCTTTTAGAGCGTCTCTTGAGTTTTTTCTTGTCGTCATCTGATTCATCAGCGGAATCAGCAGAATCAACTTCGTCAGCAGAATCATTTTCGGTATCAGAGTTATCTCTCTTGACGGAACGTTTCTTCAAAGCCTTTCTGGAACGTTTCTTGAGCTTCTTCTTGTCGTCATCTGATTCATCAGCGGAATCAGCAGAATCAACTTCGTCAGCAGAATCATTTTCGGTATCAGAGTTGTTTCTCCTGAAAAGTTTCTTTAACGACCTCTTGAAAGTCTTTCTGAATGATCTTCTGACCTTCTTCTTGTCATCGTCAGATTCATCAGCAGAGTCTTCATTGTCTGATTTCACAGATTTGATGGATTCATCACCAGACTCGTCAGCAGAATCAGCAGAATCATCGTCGGAATTGGAATCAGCTCTCTTGACGAACCTCTTTTTCAAGGATACTCTAGAACGTCTCTTGAGTTTCTTCTTGTCGTCGTCAGATTCATCAGCAGAGTCAGCAGAGTTGTCGTCAGATTCAGAATCGACATCTCTCTTCTTCTTGTCATCGTCAGATTCATCAGCCGAGTCAGCAGAATCGGCAGAGTCGTCTTCGGATGCAGAGTCAGACCTCTTGACTGAACGTTTCTTCAAAGCCTTTCTTGAACGTCTCTTGAGTTTCTTCTTGTCGTCGTCAGATTCATCAGCAGAATCCGCAGAGTTGTCATCTGAATCAGAATCGACATCTCTCTTCTTCTTGTCGTCGTCAGATTCATCAGCCGAGTCAGCAGAATCGGCAGAGTCGTCTTCGGATGCAGAGTCAGACCTCTTGACTGAACGTTTCTTCAAAGCCTTTCTTGAACGTCTCTTGAGTTTCTTCTTGTCGTCGTCAGATTCATCAGCAGAATCCGCAGAGTTGTCATCTGAATCAGAATCGACATCTCTCTTCTTCTTGTCGTCGTCAGATTCATCAGCCGAGTCAGCAGAATCGGCAGAGTCGTCTTCGGATGCAGAGTCAGACCTCTTGACTGAACGTTTCTTCAAAGCCTTTCTTGAACGTCTCTTGAGTTTCTTCTTGTCGTCGTCAGATTCATCAGCAGAATCCGCAGAGTTGTCATCTGAATCAGAATCGACATCTCTCTTCTTCTTGTCGTCGTCAGATTCATCAGCAGAGTCAGCAGAGTCGTCAGCAGAGTCAACATCATCAGCAGATGCAGCAGAGTCATCGTCAGACTTAGTATCTCTCTTAGTACGAAGGGCACGCTTCTTCTTCAACATCTTGGCCTTGACAAGTTTACGCTTCTTGGAGACGGAGTCAGAGTCAGAATCTTCATCGTTGTCAGATTCAGTATCAGCTTCGGAAGCTGTGTCATCAGCACTTTCGTTGTCAGATTTTTCATCCCTCTTCAATGAACGCTTCTTGAAACGTCTGGCTCTGGCAAGCTTCTTACTGTTAACATCAGATTCATCAGCACTGTCAGCAGATTCATCAGCACTTACAGCAGACTTAAAAGAAACAGCAGATTCGGCACCAGAGTCTTCATCAGATTCAGCATCAGAGGTAGCTCTCTTGACTCTAAGACGTTTCTTCAAGGATCTTCTCTTCAAAGATCTTCTTTTGATCTTCTTGGAGTCAGAATCATCGCCAGAGTCAACATCCTTGTCACTCTTGTCATCGGCAGAATCAGCAGAGTCACCATCAGATGCCTTGTCATTGTCAGAATCGTTATTGGATTCAGCTCCGGAGTCAGTGTCTCTCTTGTTGGTGAGGATCTTCAATTTCCGCTTGACCATTTTGACTCTGTTGACTCTCTTGTCGTCATCAGAGTCTGTCTCATCAGCAGACTTGTCGTTGTCAGACTTGTCATCGGCAGAGTCCTTTTCATCAGCAGAGTCCTTTTCATCAGCAGAATCTTTCTCGTCAGCAGACTTGTCATCTTCAGTGCCCGACTGGGTGTCAGCTCTAACTTTCAAAGACTTCTTCTTGAGAGATCTTCTCTTGAAAGATCTCTTGATACGTTTGGTGTTAGGGTTATTGTCACCATCAGTATCGTTGTCGTTGTCGTTGTCATTGTCATAGTCGTTGTCATTGTCGTAGTCATTGTCATCATCACGATCGTTATCGTAGTCATCGTCCTGATCACGAACATTGTCATCACCGCTGAACTCACCGTCGTTGTCTCTGTCGTTGTTAAAGATATTGTCAACCTCAGAGTCTTCATCTAAATCACGGTCTCTGGTAGCACCCAACTCGTTCCTTCTCTCAACAGAGTAAAGGGTGATTTCTTCGTTCAGGTTGTGCAAGGCCTGGGCCGGAATCGGAATAACATTACCGGCTTGTCTAATATCATTATAGTAAATGCGGTTGTTCACAATAGCATAATAATATCTAAAATCAAAATCGGTGGTGTTTCTGACTTCGAAAGTGGGTTCAAACTCTGAAGGCAATTCAAAGTAACAAATTCCGTCGTCTAAATCGGTAGAAGAGATTTTAACTCCATCAACTACACAGTCTACCTGAGTTTCGGCCCTAACGGTAGAAAATATAGCTGCAAGAGAAATGGATGCGATAGTTTTTTTGGTGTTTGGGAAAACCATCTTTGGTGATTACATTACAGGGATTTGATGATGAATTTATATCGATCCACAATCGTTGATGTTCACTAATTCATCTGCCATTGATTGTTCCGTGACTGCGGTGCAACAAACTTGGTATCCTGTACATGAACAAGCCACTTTGGATCTATTGGTGATAATTTTAGAAACGACTGGCGCGGGTTCTTGGCAGCCACTGAATTCTGGGGTCACCACATCTTCGGCCCAGTAGCCCTGAAGATCGAGATTCAGGGGGTATGATCTCTCGTGACCACTGCCGGTAATGTTTGCTGTGTATGGAATTGAGTGGATGAAGTTACTCTTCGGTTGTTTGGGACATTAGACCCCGAGCCCGAGCCGAATACCAATTGGATGAAACTTCTATTGTGAGTCTAGACACTGGACTTGGCGCCTCATTCTCAATCCACAGTGTTTGGTGGAACTTCTCTAAGCCTGAAATACAAGACTTCCTGCACGAGGCACAAGTGGCTATTCATTATGTAAGGAGGTGTATTCTATAGACTCAATCAGAGAGCGAATGGGGAATAGTAATAGATGCGAAAAAGAGGAGCGAGTGATCGAGGAGTGATTGGGTAATTAAGTTATTGGCGAGTGATCGAGGAGTGATTGGGCATTCAGTTATGGCCGAGTGAATAAGAGAGCATTCGCCACTTTCAAGAGAGTATCGCATGTACAACGGCATTGAACACATTGAGGTGTTCACGTGACAACTACAGAGCCTAAGCCTCTGAGCGAGCGTCCTGAGGAGAGTCTGATTATTCCGATTGCGAAGCCTCTCGGGTGAACTATCTGGTGTGCATGAACTCAGGCACATCCGTTATGGAAGATAAAAATAGCCTTCTTTAATCCAGAACCGTTCATCACATCAAAACAGTGGCGATACCATCCGGAGTCAGCTGTTATTGGGTGGACGGTATATGAACACTTGGGTCTTTTTTTAGATGTGTTTCTTAGCTTGTGTTGAGATCAGAGAGAAAGCTGGGCCCAAAGTCTGGGCCTACAGTCTGGGCCTACGGTCTGGGGTCTGGGCCTTCAGTCTGGGCCTGAGCGCGTCCACTGAAATGAAGCCAAGTCATGTGGAGACACTTGATCGTGGTTTGATTCAATGTCACACTACCTTCTTTTGAGTAGTCGAGTTCGAATTATCCACAAGCCTCCACATACCAAACATCAATAGGCACAGGCCACAATGCCGGAAACCTATTCGCATTTAGCAGCCACGCACCTGATCAAACAATGCCGTGTTCTCAGACACGACCATCGTGCCATAACATCCTTCGATATCATTATCATGTTTGTGCCCGGAACCTATGCCCGACGTCAAAGCCCCTGACACCAATCTATTTTTATTGGCATGCGAATCGAACTTCTGCCATTGTTGGAACAGAGCTTGGCTGTATTTACTTATGGAGCATGGCACACGATGTTCATGTGGGCCTTATTGTTTGACGAATCGTATGCGGAGTCATGTTTGTTCTACTTGAAATCTCCACGCTTCTATAAATGGTATGGTCTATTAATGGCATAGCGTGCCATAGTCATATACGTGGATCGCTTCATTAATGGTATAGTGTGGATAATAGCCTATAACGTAGATCGCTTCTATTAATGGTATAGTGTGGATAATAGCCTATAAAGTGGATCGCTTTATTAATAGTATAGTGTGGATAATAACCTATAAAGTGGATCGCTTTATTAATAGTAGTGTGGATAATAGCCTATAACGTGTATCACTCTGAACACACCTGCATGTACTCTGGTTTGCTGAAACTCCAGTAAGCTGTAATTCTTTCAGAACAACTAGGAAGGTATGCAGAAATTCAAACTCATATTGATCCCTTCACTTTAACCTTTAAGTAGAGTTCTTCCCAAATCCTAAGCAATTCGAGTGCCCAAACACCTTGTAAAATTACCGAAACCTTTCAAGAGGCCCACGAACATGTGAGCTGAGTTATAGTCGTTTACTGTCGCTTATCTCGTGACGAATTAAACGAGCCCACATTTCAAAACAGAGGATACTACTGACCACTTGCAAAAATTGCTCTATTAGAAACACACCGGAGGAAATTACCTCCATGCCAAATCTAAATACACGAAAACGAACGGTATTGGATCCGGGGACTAAGCCCATTTACCTAATACACTCATTAATACCATTCCACTGATGAATGATAACATGCTTGCACCTACTTTCAACCATGAGGCCGATGCTAAACCTCCCCACAACCAATCATGAGCCCACATCTCAATGACTCCGACCCATAATAAGATTCCTCCGGACACGGCATCCAAAGTACCCAAAGCGATGATGGTGGAAGGGTCATTTCCATTGAATTTGTGGATGACTCCGGTACCAATGGCCATTCCAATTGGCGTGATTATCGTGAAAAGAGATGCCATTCCTATCTTTTCAATTATGGAAGTACGAGGAACAGCTGCAATTCTGGCTCCTAATGCCAAACCCTCGAAGAACTGGTGGAAAACAACAACAATAAATAAGGTTATGAAATATGATCCTGCAGCCACCACCAAAGTTATACCGATCAAGATCGAATGGAAAACAATACCAGCTTCCAATAAAAGCAACGATAACTTATCGTTTATGATAGGCCCGTGGTGATCAGAGGTCCCGGAGCTAGTTTCGTCAGCGTCTATAGGTTTTTGTTCTGGATCCTCTTGCGTAGGAGCATTTTCCAACTGAGAACTTCTAGCAGCCACTAACCTTTTAGAAATATACTCAATCAAAAATGCCAAGAACACACCGGCCATTGCAATAGCAGCAGCTGTAGCTTCGTACTGAAGGGTACCAATACACGTGTTGGCAAACATGAGTTGGGCGTGGGTCAAAAGATGGACAAAAACCGTTGATATGATAACACCAGTACCGAACTGTTTGACGACGGTGAAAATGGTTCCCTCTCCATTGAGTTTGAATACTGTGGTAAGGAACAATGGCAAGAAGGCTCCCAATCCACTGGTAACAAGCATGGCGAAAATCAATCCAATTCTCAAAGGAATGTCATAATCCCGGTCAACTCTTCCACAGTCCTTTTCTTCTTCTTCTTCGTCTCCTCCAACACAGTGTTCAACACCAGCATGGAAGTGACAGCTCACTCCTGAGCTCGAATCCTCTTCGTCACTTGTGCCTGTTGTTTCTGCTTCCACTACAAATTGAACCTCGTTTCCTTCGGCATCAATACAGAACGTTTCAGCAGCATCGTGCACGTGACAACCGGTGTAGCTCAGAGGTACATCGTCTGTGCTTGGAGCTGGAACCACAGATCCTTCGTTACCCTCAGCATCAAGACAGAAAAGTGTTTCTCCGTGGAGATGACATCCATTGATCACATCAGAGTCGCCAGTTTCCGTGGATTCACTTGAGGTTGTAGCAGAGGCTACCTCAACAACAAACTGGACCTCTTCATCGTCAGCGTCGATACAGAATGTTTCAGAGGCACCATGGGCATGACACGAAGTGTAGCTCAGAGGAGCATCATCGGAGTTTGGTGCTGGAACCACGGAACCTTCGTTTCCTTCGGCATCCAAACAAAAGAATTCGTCACCATGAAAGTGACAACCTCCGATAGAGTCAGCACTTGCCGTTTCAGTGGCTTCTGCGTCGTGGTCATGTGACTCTGAGTGGGTATCAGTTTCGTGGTCGTGCTCGGATTCTTCTCCGGTTGCACTTGCACTCGCAGTTTCCGAAACAGCACTAGTGTCACGTGACGTTGTCTCAGTTTCCGTTTCGTGGAACTCTGCAGCATTTGCTTCCACTATGAATTCGTACTCAATGCCATCGTTCAAGCAGTAAGTTTCCTGGCCATCAGTATGACAGGAGGTGTAGCTCAGTACAGCATCATCAGATGTTGGAGAAGGGTCGACGTATCCCTCGTTTCCGTCATCGTCAGTACAATAAAGCTCAGAACCGTGGTAATGACATGCTTGAATATTTTCAGTTTCAGCACTCACACCAACGATCGAGGACAATACCAAGAGGCTTATAACAGCTGGGTAAGCGGGCATTGTAGTAGTGTTAGACGAGCTGTTTCTATCTACATTTGGTTAGTATTTGTAGTGATGGTGTGAGAGCCTCGCCAAGATGCCAAGACATCACCGAGACAGATTTTTCACCACCCTTGAAGTTATGGAGAAATAAGTACGGAGTTATATAGAGTAATAAAGTATGAATTGGGTATAATTGCCAAGACTCATCGCCGATGGATTTCTTGGTCTGCAAAGTTCTCGAATATGGTTGGTTGTTGCAAAAAAACCGTTACCTGATTGAGGTAACCTTGTAGGTTAATGTTCCGAGATTCAACGGTTGCAAAAACTATAAAGCAGGCTTGAAAGTCATCGTTGGCAATATCAATCACTAGTATACCCAACTTGTAAATATGAAGTTTTCCACTGTTTTATCTGGTTTAGGATTTGTATCTTTAGCTTTATCAGCACCTGCTTCTACCACCACCACCACCAAGTCTGAAGCAACTTCTTCAGTTTATGAGTGGGATGATGGCTTCAACCGTGACTACAAGATCCACAAATCTTGTAATGATACCCAACACAACCAAATTTATGCTGGTTTACAAGAATTGAAATTGCTTGCTGAACAAGCCAGACAACACACCTTGAGATACGGTGCTGAATCTGAATTTTTCCAGAAGTATTTTGGAAACTCCACCACCACCAACGCCGTGATTGGATGGTATGACACTGTTGCCAACGGTCACAAAGACGAGGCTATCTTGTTCCGTTGTGACGATCCAGATGGAAACTGTGCTGGAAACCCAGACTGGGCTGGTCACTGGAGAGGTGAAAATGCTACTGCAGAAACCGTCATCTGTGACCCTTCTTATACCAACAGAAAGTTCTTGAGTCAGCTCTGTAGTCAGGGATATACTGTTGCTGCCGGTAAGCACAACTCATACTGGGCCAGTGATCTTTTACACAGAACTTTCCACTCCCCAATCGGCCAGGAAGAAATCGACCACTACGCTGACAGTTACGCCGATGTCTTGGAATTGGCTCAAGTGAACCCCAAAAAGGCCATCAAGAATTCCACCACCTTGATCTTGTATGCGTTGGATGTGTATGCTTACGACATTGCTATTCCAGGTGAAGGATGTACTGGTAAAGCTCCTGAGGTAGTAGAAGACGAACATGACCATGGGGACGATGCTTCTTCAGCTGCATCCACCTCTACTACAGCCTCCGACGACAAAGCCACTACTACCAAAGCCACATCCTCATCCAAAACTTCAACTGCCAGTAAGACCACCACCGGTGGAACTGAGTGTCACACCCACGCTGACGGAGAAGTCCACTGTGTCTAAGCTCTGTGTGGGCATTGTGTCAAAAGGAGTCTAGAGCTCCTCGTTTATTTCGAAAATAGAATTTATAGGATCAAAAGTTAACTACAATATATTTGTCACTTAGCGTATATCAATACAATATTATACAGATTCATTCTCGTTTTCAGAAACGGTTTCTTTCTTGGAAGTACTGTGAACAGAAAGAACGTCTCTGAATGCATGAGCAGAAGGAACAAAGCCAGGAGACGACCAAGCGTTTGGAACCTGTTGGTACATTTCATCGACTTGTTCTAAAGTCATGTTCTTAGTTTCGTAAACCATAAAGTATGTGAATAACCCACACAATAAATTACATCCACCCCAAATGAAGAACACCTTGGACCCCAAGTTGGCATACTCGGCATCGGTAAGGTATGGAGTGGCATATGCAATTCCCCAGTTCCAAAGCCAATTGGAAGCGGTGGAAACAGCAACAGATTTGGCTCTAGTTGTCAATGGGAAAATTTCTCCCACAACAGCCCAACATGTAGGACCCCAAGTGGAAGCGAATCCACCAATGAAAATACAACTGAATGCAACCAACACCTTATTTGCAGCTTGCGAATCAGATGCAACTCCAACAATAGCGATAATAAGTTGTGAACTGCACATAACAATAGATCCCAATAACAACACCTTTCTTCTACCAAGGAGCTCGATCATCAATACACCGGGAATGGTCATACCGACATTGACAATGTTAGTGGCCAAAGAAATCAAGAATCCGTTTGAGATACCAGAAGATTGGAAGAATGTAGTACCGTAGTAGAAAATGAAATTGACACCAGTCAATTGTTGGAAAGCTTGTAAAGCCACACCAGTAATTAATCTCTTGAGTTGTTTGTTTTTGGTTTTGAAGATTTCAGGCCATCCAGCTCCACCTACGGATCTTTCAAATTCAAAAGCAGCTTTCATGTCTTCATATTCGCTGATCAAATCTGGGTGATCAATTGGTAATTTTCTCAACACTTTCAAGGCTTCTTTGGCCTTGTCGTCCTGGAATTTGGAAATGAAAAATCTTGGTGATTCTGGCAAGAAGATCATACCAATACCCAAGATCAAAGACCACAAGAATTGGATAGCAATAGGGATTCTGTATGAACCAGAATCATCCCTGGTGTGAGTACCTTGGTTAACTAAAGCAGCCAAGAATAAACCAATGGTGATGGCCCACTGGTACAAGGACACGATAGCACCTCTGATCCATTTAGGAGTGGTTTCGGATTGATATAAAGGAATAACCGCAGAAACCAAACCAACACCAAAACCTGCAATGGCTCTACCAGCACACAATAAAGGAATTCCAGTAGCAGCGGTTTGAAGGACGATTCCAATGTTGAAAACAAGCAAAGTAGATATAATCAAAGTCCATCTTCTACCCAAAGTATCAGAGAGGAAAGGAGCTCCCAAAGCACCAAAGAAAGTACCAACAGATAAAATAGACACAATCAAAGATTGTTCGGAAGAACTAAATCTCATTTCATCTTTGAAATCTTCTGGGAATGTCTTTAACACGTATTTCATGGCCATAATACCAGAGATGGTACCAGTATCGTATCCAAACAAGACACCTCCAAAAGCAGCAAATAATCCCACAAAGATCCCCATGGAGGTGGACCCTGCTTTTTTCTCACCAAAATTGATGTATTTCTGTAAAAGTTTTGAATCTTCAAGTCCCATTGTGGTGAATTGTGATGAAGTATGGAGGAAATCATTGGCCCTTTATACTCGATAATTTGACATTCCCCAACCCCGAATGTCGATACCATTACCAAATTAAACGACATGCAAAAAACAAACGCCGTGTCTGTCGGGGCAACAATTGTGGGGTCACCGTATTGGGTATGCACGATTTACTACCTCAATAATAAGTGGGGTGTGAGGCGGAACCAACCTGAGGTCCTAATTGAAAGGGCCTTTTGCGTCAAGCTTTCGAAACAGGAGCAAACCGACGATACCAGTACCACATCTCACACACCTGTACCCTTCTATACCCACATCACAAGTGTATGTCCACAAACTCACTCATGAATCAAGTGTGGGGGACCACACGGCAACAATAGCTCGGATAATAATTTTTCCCAAATTGATCGACGGGGCACGAAGGAAAAAAATATTTTATGGGGAAGCAGCACCACCTTCAAATGATTGGACAGGAACATTTACAGGGACCATGACTCATAACGAAGGCACCACGACCGTGTGGGAGCGTGAAGGGCTTGGGGAACCGTATTCGAAGCCCTGGCGTCTCCCCGTACGAAAAGCCCCAGATGTTCCCCGTTGCAATTATTGGCCATTTTTTCGTGCCGGATATTTTTTTACCCCACGCACAAGTTTTTCCTCATTAATCCGAGCGATAACTATGCGTTTGTGGTATTGGGGATTATTAGCAACCGGGGCTTGTTCGGACCTTTCGAGGTACTGCTATAACAAATTGCCATTCACAGGATACAAATACGAGCTTGAAATCGTAAGATCCAAATCGATCTCGTATAACCTAATTTATTGTCACCAAAATAAGCTCATATTCAAGTCCACAATCGAGTCACCAACCCAGAATTTCACCATGGGCGAGAATTTTCTAACGGTTTCAAGAACTTCAAACACCCTCTTACCAAATAAGCCCCTGGGCATATTATCAATAAACAACCAGCATCTGCAGATTCTCTTATCGGATCATTTGGTTAAATCGTGGATTGAAATAAGCCCACAATTCCAACGCATTCTTCATGTTCCATTATTGACTTCCCCGCCCATAGATAGTAAATACTACATCCCTTCGTCCTGAATCTAAACTTGCAAATCGGATAGGTTTCGACGCAGACACACATTTATTTTCTTGTGTAAGGAAATTTGTTTCTCCAGGGGGACAAATGGAACAATAGTCGGTTATAAGTGCTGGAATACTTTGGTGGATTTGGGTGGGACTCGAGGCATGGAGGTTTTGTTTTTTTGGGGTGCTTTTGGGATGCCACTACCTGTAGAGCTACTAGAGTTAGTGGAGTTGCCGGAAGGGGAACCACTGGAGTCACCAGGGACAACTTCTGTGGAGCTACCAGTGCTCGTTGGGCTACAAGTGCTCGTAAGGCTACAAGTACGCGTAGGGCTGCCAACTTCTGTAGAGCTACCAACTTCTGTAGAGCTGCCACTACGCATAGAGCTACCACTACGCATAGACCTGCCAGTATGCTCATTCGTGGTAGTTGTTCCACTACCACTCGTATCTTTGTAGAGCCGTGGGCGTTTGAACCCACCACCTTTTCTTCCCAATCCAACACGAATCGACCCGGCTGCTACCCCCGTGCTGCCTGCAGTCACTTCCTTCCCACCAGTCATTCCTTTCCCAGAATTCCCAAGGGACACGTGACCGTGGGGGTGGTGACGCGAGGTGACGTCTTGGAGCACAGCCGGGCGTCTTGGCTCTAATCCATTCGCAGTGCCAGAATTGGATCTGGTTTCAGAGAACCCAATTCCAGAAGCCATAGACTGGTTGGAATTGCCAAGTTTCAGAGCATTGTTCTTATGTACTTCTCCAACAGCAGACTCACGGTCCTCGAAAACCTCTCGTTCCGTGGTACCCACAAAATCCACAATCTCTACGAGGATTTTGTTAAACACATACTGAGAGCCTACCTTCAAATCTACTTTTTTGAAATCACTCTTGACCAACCCCTCGTCGAGGATCTCGATCTTGTTATTGAACTCGTAATACTTCAACGTACCGTCGATCCACTTCTTGGTCTTCTGCGTCAACCGGTCGGTGTATAGAATCTCATACTCGTGGATCACCGACCGCATTACAGATTTTCGAAATCGATGCGAAATCTATTGACTATGTACAGTGATGATTATACGAACGGGAAACCCAAAGAGCTCAACAAGAGCCTGGCTTCGTCGTCGGTTTGGGCTGTGGTTTGGAATGTGATGTGGAATCCACACAAGTTGGGGAACAAGTCTTGGAAGTTTTCAATCTCGGGGAAAAACTTCACGTCTTCTGGATTCAACCCAAATGAGATATTCCCATTTCTATCTCCACTCTTTTTACTGAGACCTTTGAAAGTTCTTATTCTTGGAAGAACCAACTCCGTTAACGTCGACACAAACTGGTGCATGTCTTCTCCCACAAGCTCAACCTTGCACCCACATGGCTTTCCTACTCTACATTTCCACCTTAAAACATTGGACTTATTATAAATTCTTTTGGGTTTCACATTGGTGATTTGGGCGATTTGTAATCTGGACGAAATGTTAAGCAAACCGTCCACCAACGCCTGCTTGTTGTATAAATTGATGTTGATGGACTTGAGCTCTGGAATGTTTCTGGGAGAAATGGGCTTGATATCTTTGGTGGGTCTACTCAATCCCTTGGGTTTTTTGGCTCTTCTGTATAATTTGTAAGGAGAATCGGTTCCCCACGATCTGTGTTTAACACCTTCCTTGGTCTGTTGTCCATGGACGTATAACTGTAACATCAAATCACTTTTGAGCTGGTCGTTATAATAATCTTTCAATCTGTCTTGACCGATATTGGTTGGCTTATACCCAGGCGACCTTATGTCAGTTTTGGGGATCAAAAGCTCTTGCAACCCAGGTTTCAACGCATTCTTCTTCACCGGCACCAAATGGTGAACAGGCTCGACGGTACTGTACCCGGTCCTACATAACCTGCTGGCTGTAGAGAATAATCTTACACGGTTCATATCGTGGTCCTGGTGAAAATTTTTATGAAGTGTGCGCGCTCTAAAATCTGCGTGAGTGTAGCTAGGGGTAGATAATGATTATCGACTTGGCCAATGATTTCTTATACTACGATGACGCTCCTTCTGCTCCTCGGGCAGAAACGGTTTTGAGGATAGGAACGGCAGATTTCGACCAACTCACGTCCCAAGTGGCCAACGATATCTCATACTTATCCCTCAGTCTCTCGTCTTCAATCTCAACACAAACTCAAATAGTGGAAGAAATATTGAACAGAGAAGCAGAACGAATACGAAAGGAGAAAGAAGAACAAGAGCGGGCCTTGCAGCAGCAACGTCTTGCACAACAGCGTGAACGTGAGCGTCTAGAACAGGAGAAAAAGCAAAAAGAAGCGGAGGAACAAAAGAGAATCGAAGCCGAAAGAGTACAGAAGGAAAAACAAGCCCAAGAACTAGAAGCACAGAAGAAGGAACAGGAGCTACAGAAACAGAAGCAGGTCGAAGCAAAACGACAGCAAAAGCTCGAACAGGAAAAGAAGCTCCAGAACTCGAGTGAGTATCAATTCCTCAAGTATCAAGAACAAATCAAGCAGTTCAAACAAATAAAAGATCAAGTCAACAATGACAAGAGCCTCAAGAAAATGGCCGGAGGACCCCGGAGGGAAATAAACAAACGGTTGGGCCAATTGTCCAACAGTATTCAACAATTGAATGATCTTTCCAATAACGTTATCGGCCACATTCAGAGTCTACCCGACGGAATTGCACGTCAATTTCTTCTTAACTTCGTGGCCAAAGCTCTTGTTTCTCAAGCAGAAACCGAGGTCATTGTCCAGCCTAATGCTGCGTTACCCTTGGCCAGATTGGCGTGTAACATTCTTGAGGTATTTCCCGACTTCAATCAATATCTCATGGCTCGATTAGTGAAGAAATGTCCATTTATAATCGGGTACACCTGTAAAATAGATACTGAAGAGGGACGACTCCGTATGGGCTGGAAGAGGAATAAGTCTACCCAAAAATGGGAGGAAAATGATAAATATGACGAAAGAGTCGCCGGTATATGTTCATTATTCTCGGTATTAACATCCCAAGGAATACCACAATATCCAATAAGTTTATCGTGGACTTTCCTCGCCAAAATGGGTAACACGAATCTAGATTTGGTTCAGAACGTGCATTATTACTGTATCGCCAACTGGTGGGAAAGTTGCGGTCAGTTCTTCATTAGAACATATAAGTCTCAAGCCATCAAGTTGTTGAGAACTCTAGCCTTTGAATTCACAAACTCTAAATTGCCAGCTGCTACAAGACTACGGTTATTAGGAGAAGAGGGGATTCATGTAAACATCAAAACTTTACAGCCAATGACTTATTAATTACCATGTATCATAAAATATAGCATCACAAAGTTTCACTCGGAATCTGACCCAAGATCTGGTTCTGATTCTGATTCATCTTCAGACTCGTCGTTGTAGGATATCCTGGCTCTCGCACGAGTACTCTTCCTCGTTGGTTGTTTTTCTTCGACTACAGCTTTTCTCTTGGTACCTCTCTTGGTTGCAGGAGCTCTTCTCTTTCTTTGTGTTGTCGATTTCGTCGCAGAAGCCTTCGTCGCAGAAGCCTTTGATGCCTTTCCGTTTCTGGTTATTTTCTGTCTGATTAGTGCCCTTAACTCGATCTGCCTTTCTTCGGCAATGTATACTTTCGAAATGATAGTTTGTGCCTCTTGTGTACTCAACATGGACGTAAATATATCCTTAGGCAATTGAACCTTACCTGGCCAGCTCAAAGTGGGCCAATTCTTCAATTCACTGTAATCTTTAATTATGACTTGACATAGTTCTGCCACCGTATAGAGATCGCTTACCTCGTCATATGGTTCTTGATAAAGAGACTGATCGATCACGGCATCCCTGAACTGTTTCACTCTACTAGCCAAATAGTACATGAGGGAAATATTTTCAGCATTGAGGACATGGCTCATGAAGAATACCAACACATCCACAGATTTCTGCAAATCTTTTTTATTGGTATGGCTTAGCAAGTGAATCAATCTTGTTACGCTCTTTTCGATTTTCAAGTCTCCTGATCTGCCCATAATTGATTTTATGCATTTTTCAACTTCGGCTGAAATCTCCTTGTCTGGTTCAGTATTGACGAAGAACAACAAGCTCAAGAACTTATCACTCAACCTTTCTTGGGATATTTTCCTTGTCAAATAATGTAAAAACCTGGTTCTCACGCCTTCATCCTGGTCATGAACCAAGTATATGAGCTTTTCCAACACCTCGACCTTGAAAGAAGCATCCCATTCTTTGACCTTGGCCAACTTCAACAAACCTAATCCTGCCCTCAATCTCAACTCAGACTGATTTTCTTCGGGAGTGGTATTGTCGTTGACAATTTCACCACCGTGAACAATTATGGTGATGAAAATCTTGAACACTTGTGCAAAATCTTCTCCCTTGACCTTCAAATAGTTGGTAAGGAATCTCAAGGATTGAACTTTACCATCCAACGTGACGTTGTCATTATTCAACAATGTTGTTTTGACAAGACTAGTAGCGATATCGGGTAAATTGTCTAACACCAAAGCCTTATCTATGAGCAAAATCTCTGAAAGCGTTGAAAGGTGTGTCTGCTTTCCAGCATCTAGTTCACCAACGAATTCGGAGAGCACTTCGGTCAGTGTAGGACTGAGTCCAATCAATTTGGCAGCATATTTTGCCTCTTCTGGAGAACCATCAAGACAAGCTTGTTTCAATTTATTACCGAAATCAGGGTAGATGCCAGGCATTGCTTTAAGCACCTTATATAGCACTTTCAAGTATAAGGAAGATAACGGGCCGCCAATCTTTTCTATCAAGTCTGGAAGGTAATTCACAAAGGCTTCTGGAGTGTTCACGGATGCATTCAAGACGAGCTTCTCATCCAGTGACGCATCTATGAATTGCCGGATATTAGAGTGGTTATAGACAATAGGGCTGGAGCTATAAAGAAGCACTTTGAAGGTGTTGACCAAGTCAGTGGAACTCACGTGTTTAGCAGCATCTTTACTTATGTTGAGTTTCTCTAATTTTACCAATACCTCTTTTATGGAAGCACACATGGATCTGTAACTTGCAGTCAAAGATTGTTTCAATAACAGAAGAATTCTGAAATTCTTTGACTTGAACACAGTTTCCAAACAAGCATAGCTTGGGTCTTCCAAGTATGCGGTGAGCCACCTGGATGTTTTTTCGAGTTTGGATACAAGGATATTGAGGTCTCCTTTGGATTGGGCGTCATTCTCTTTGTCATCAATGGACCCGAGTCTGGCGTACTCCTGGCTCAACTCCACATACTTCAACATCGCCTTACAATTCAGGTTTTGCCTTCTATTGAGGGCAAAGAATGCCTCCCTACTTTGCTCGTCCAAAACCTTGAATAACTCGTTGATTCTGTTTACTCGCTTGACGGCATTTGTTTCGAATGGAAGCAAAAAGTCAAACAAGCAAAGATAAAGGTCCACATTTAGCTGATCATCGTTGATGTATAAAAGAGACAATAAATAGTTGGGGATATTCTTGATACCGGTTTCCATCTGGGTACTGTCCTCTCTTGATTTCCCTCCGTAGTCGATAATATTGTAGGAAAAGAACTGATCGTACACGGTTCCCAAGAGTGTCATAGCATGTTTCCTGACGCTGACGTTCTTGTTTCTGGCTAGCTGGCCGAGGATGGTGACGGTTTCCAGGTCACAAAATTTGGTGAATGTGTTGAACTCGATGCTCAGAAGAGACTTGCATCCACTCAACCTCACTTTATCATCTGTGTCAAGCAAGCAATTGTTGAGGCCTTTACATAACTCAGCAGAAACCTCGGACGTCAATATGGAGTCATTTCCCACAATAAAAGGAACTTGAGTGCACCATTCTCGCCTTACAAGGGCCGATATATCGCTACTTTTTTTGAGCCAATGGGCCCATGTTTCGGAGCAATTAATGACGAAACTGGTTGAGTTGCGTATAGAAGCCATCTTCCCCACGGTCTCCGTGGCCAAGGCTCTAATGGTGTCATCGTCTGCATTGAGTTCTTCGTCGATTAACCCCATAACTGCATAAAGCACACCAGGAACATGGCTCCATATTTGGACCGATAGTTTGTGGATCTCTTTCAAAGAACTGTTGTTTGCCAGGGCATCTTTGTGGGTTTCGTATAGAAGCTCAGAGAAATACTGGGCCACTTGACGAGACATCTTATCTACATTAGCCTCACAGATACTAACTGAGAAGTTCAATCCGGGGTTCCTGGTACCAGCAATCGGTTGTGTGGATAACCTGTTCAACACAGTTTGCAATACACGGTGAGGAACGATTTCGGCCTCGGCCATGATCTCTGAAAGAATGTCACAGATCAATGGTTCCAATCTCGAAGGGAAATCCTTATTTGCCAAATCATAGAACACGTCAAACGCGTATTCAATTAACTTATCGGCGTCTTTGACATCCGTTATAAGCACAACCGACTTGACTTCAGCGAGTCTTTTAAGGAGGTAACATTGCTGTTGAAAGTATGGATTATTCACATCAGATAACTTTTTGAACTGATCAAAAAAAGCTTTGAATATCACCGAAATCTGGTTGGGGGTGAACGGAGCCTCTGGAGCGTATATTCTGAGGAGGTCGGCCAAAGAGCAACACGTGTATGCCAGCACTCCGGGGTTGGAGCTTTTAACGAGTTTGTTATTTAAGAGATCATCTTTAATACTTTCAAACACGGTCACGTCCACACTGTCTTGATCTACAGCCCCAAGTTTCTCGCTCAAAAGCTGGAGTCTCCTGACGAGATCCTTCGCCGGTATGGGGCTCTGTGGGGTTGATATAATTGGCTTGTCAAACGAAAAGGTGCCAGACATGATACGCGTCACAAGTGTTTGGGATTCGATACCGCGACGTACTTGGAGCCATGAGACGACGGGGGAGTAGGCTGTCCTGGCGAGAGCTCGACCGGGCGAGAACTCGACCTGGCGCGATAGGTCGTCCAGTTCCATCCCAGTGACACGTCGCACCACTGTCGCACCGTCTCCTACGTCGTACGCCCTCCCAGTGCATCGTCCCGTGCGCGGCTCTGAGTGGCTCTGAGTGGCTCCGCGCGGCTCTACTGGC
The DNA here is from genome assembly GCA_030581535.1 of Yamadazyma siamensis. NCBI lineage: Eukaryota > Fungi > Ascomycota > Pichiomycetes > Serinales > Debaryomycetaceae > Yamadazyma > Yamadazyma siamensis. The sequence continues at coordinate 135,468 of JAKTTO010000014.1, forward strand.
TCTACTGGCTTTACTGGCTCTGCTGGCACGGCACCATCCGAAGCCGCATAAGCTTATCAGCGAGTCGCATTCTACTCACCATGAAGTACTACATCACCGAGTCCTACAGAGTCAAGCATGTCCAGGTGGACGTCCTCAAGTTCTACGTGCCACTCTCATACGACGGTGAGTACCCAGGCCAGGAAATCCAGGTAATTGCCACCTTGTGTCAAAAGCATAACCCAGAACAATCCACGCTTCTTCCCTCCAAGCCAAAGCTCGTTGCCTTTATTCAAGGAGGACCCGGGTTCCCATGTCTGAATATCGCTTCAAACATCCCATACACAGACCAATTCCTCAATAGGGGATACCAGGTGTTGTACATGGACCAAAGAGGTACCGGTTTGAGTACTCCATTGAGTGGTTCCAGTTTCTTTAAATTGGTACCAAGAGAACCAGGCGAGCCAGAGGTGGAGTATACACTCAAACAACTCAAGTTCATCTTGAACTTCACCGGAGCTGCCATAGTTGAGGATCTCGAGAGAATCAGGAGTGCATTGATAGGAACTGAAAAGTGGTCCATTTCCGGCCAGTCTTTTGGAGGCTTCTGTTCTTTTATCTACTTATCGAAATACCCCCATTTCATCAAGGAATCGTTCATTACCGGTGGTGTGCCTCCGGTAAACCTCGGTCCAGACCACGTTTACTATGCCACTTACGACAGGGCCAGAGAGAGAAATGCTCATTACTATGAGAAATACCCAAACGACGTAGCTAGAGTAAAAAGAATCTTGACTTACTTATCGGAGAACAAGGTCAAATTCCCTGACGGAGGCAATCTTTCTGTGCAAAGATTCCAGCAAATGGGATTGAATTTCGGACAACACGGTGGAACTGATGCTATCCACACGATTGTTCAATACTTCGATAACGATTTGGAATTGTTTGGTGAACCAAGCAGAGACACGTTGACCAAGATCTCCAATCTGTTGAGTTTCGACACCAACATCATCTACGCTCTTTTCCAGGAGTCAATCTACTGTGATGGAAATAATCCTCTGGTTAAAACATCTGATTGGTCTGCAGACCGTCTCAGATTCCTCCCCAAGAACAAGCAGTTTGTATTTGACAAGAACAGCTCTGAGCCTACGTACTTCACCACCGAGATGGTGTTCAAGTCCATGTTCGACGACTATGCCGAGTTGAGGCCATTCAAGAACTTGGCGTATGCTCTTCACTTGAATACCAAGTGGCCCAAGCTTTATGACATCGAGGTGTTGAAGAAGCTCGACTTCAAGACTGTTCCTATTGTTGGTGCTGTGTACGTCAAAGATCTCTACGTGGACTTTGACTTGACCCGGAAAACCTTGGACTCTGTGTTTGGAGGCAGAAACTTCAGAGCTTATATCACCAACGAATTCTTCCACGGTGGCTACCAAAAGGACCCTGATAGAGTCATGGGCACATTGTTCTCGCTTCTTGAAACCGAGGTCGATTAGATCACACTGTAAGGACACTGTAAGAACACTGTAAGGACACTGTAAGAACACTGTAAGGACACTGTAAGGACACTGTAAGGACACTGTAAGGACACTGTAAGGACACTGTAAGGACACTGTTAAACCTAAATAATATCGTAAATTAATGCCATAAAATCCTATAAATAGTTACTGGGTACAAGTCCCACTCTATCTCCAACAGCCCCCAAAACCCAGTAGTGAGGTGTGTCAGTGTGGAATTCGAATAGGATGTCGATTTCGTCTCCAACACCGAACGACAAGTCTCCGGGTTGTTCGCCGGAGAAAGAATGCTTTGCAACTTTCTTGACACGTGACCCGCTGATTTGGTCGATGAATTCCATGAGATCATCGAGCTTGTGGGTGACACTGGACGCCTCTTTGGTCCTTGTATGCGACAAAGGAACATATCTGCCAACCGGGGCTACGGAAATCAGATTCTTCGATGAGTTATACATCTTCACGAGCCTGGAATTGTCCTTTCTTTCCACGTCTTGGATCAACTGTGAAGTTGAAATGGACTTGAACGTCACCAAGTCGTCAGTCAGCTCCGAGTCAGAGTCATCATTATCACTGATGAGACTGTCGAGTTCCGACTCTGGCTCTGACCCGCCATTCGAAATCCTGTCGTCGATTGTGTCGTCAAATCTGTCAAACGTTGAAGTCTGGGGACTGGGAAGACTGGGTGAAGATGGAAGCGAGACCGGTCCACCTAAATACGGACTGAACACAGACTTCCTGACAGAAGATTGTCTGGGAGGTAAAGGAGGAGGCTTTGGTTTATTTTTGTCGTCGTCGATGACTGGTATCTCCACTTTAGGAGGCTTCAGGTTGGGGAAATACGTTGCAGACCTATTGGAGTTGGGATTGTGGTATTGTAAGAAAGCATCAAGAACATCAGCCGTCAATTCACCATTGAAGATTCCATTTCGATCATCCACTTTCAATTTGAACGTCTTGTCGGTCATCTTCTTGCTTGCTTTCAACCACAACTTCGAAACTTTAGATGTTTTGTCTTCGCCGTCTATTTCCTCGTCTACCAACTGGGGATTTTTCTGTTGGATGACGGAAATAAAACTCTCGATGTGGATCTTTGCGCCTGTCATGGAGTTCTCCCATTGGTCAATAACTGACTCATACGAGTCTGCATCCAATCCGTAAAATGTACCAAAGAACTTAATCAGATCGTATACTGCTTTGTACGTCTCGTACTGCTTCAAGAATAGAATCTTGGATAGGGTGTCTACGAACTCCTCTAGAAGCAGAAATATGTGAGGTAGCAAAGTCCTGACTCTTTGATCCAATTGCTCGAAAATATACTTGGCTTCCGATAAATCTTTTTCCAATTGAATCATGTGTTTTTGTTCCTTATCGTCCAACAGACTTGTTTTCTTCATGAGCTTCTCAAGCTTCTTGTGTGTAGACTCGTACACGTACTTCCTTTTGTTTCTCTTGTTTATGAGCTTTATGGTCCCATTCAAGTAAGAATTCATTTCCACTGTACGTAACTTATTCTCCTGGTAAAATAACTCCCAATCGTCCAAAATTTGGGACGTGAGCTTATCTAGCGTGACCATGTAACTGTATATTTCCTGATTGAGGGAGGGGATCTCGAATTGAGTCTCCTTGGGATGCACCACCGGCACTTCGGATTGGGCTTGTATTATATCAAACTGCTGGTAGTAGTCATTCATACCTTTGAACTGGAGTGAATTGGCACCAATTAGCTTCCTGAACTCTTCTACGCTCTTCATGTGCGTCTTGAAGAGCTTCGAGAACCCCACACTGCCGATTCGGTGGATTTGATTGGTGATATACTTAAGAGCCTTTGTAGTTCTTTTCAAGTCATGAAGATACTGAGATATGAGTTCGTCGTCAGAGTCGAACGAACTTTTCTTGAATGGCTTCTTGATATGGGATACATTGGATCCTATAGTCGTTGAGATGTTGGACCTTAGCTCCCCAAGATTATGTGTAATCTTGCCAGAAGTACCTTTCAATCTCTCCATAATCTGTAGGAATGCGCGGATCACGGTAGTAACCATGGGCGATAGTGATCACGTGATACGAGGTACGGTACTTCACAATTACACACGTGACCTACAACGCTAATGCACACATACATTTATAGTACTTTTATAGAACTGAAACAACACTTTTAAACCAGTTAAAATATTGGATTGGCGCCAACGGTGGTGAGGGATTAACCCCAAATCAAACTGAGGTATTCCCATCCTTTTAATGGAGGGTATGGAGGTTCTGGGTAAAGTTCCATATCTTTGATCAAGTTCTTCAAATCCACTTCCTCTGATTTTTTAAATTTGGTTTTTGCGATGACTTTGTAGCCAACAAACAATGCAAGACATAAAGGAATCACAAAATAAGATCCAAAGAAGTCACCGAAATCGAAATTACCGTGAATGAAATTGGGGAATCCTCCAGTTAATAAGAAAATAACCGAAAAGAAAAGAGAAAACCACGAAGCGTATTCGGTACCAGGGAAACTGTATGGTAACATTTCTCTTCTCTTGTAGCCTTGAGCCTTGATAGCTCTGGTCATACCAATGTGGTTAAGGGAAATAAGAATCCAGTTGACCAAAATATTGGAAGCAGTAATCTTTTGGAACCACGAGAAAACAACTGCCGAACTCTTGTTGACGGACATGTAAGCCAATGGGATGAATGCACATGCAGTGATAACAGCAACGTATGGTAATCTGTTTCTATTGAGTCTCAATAACACTTGAGGAGCTTGTTTTTTGATAGCCAAAGCGAAAAGTGTTCTCGAGGCCTTGATAGTTCCCATATTTTGGGACGAAAATGCAGAAGTACAAACGACGGCGTTGATGTAGTGGGGCAATACATTGATTTGACCGGTCATGGCAACGACGAAAGGAGAAGCACTGGCATTACCGGTGGAGTTAGCGATCTGCTTATTATTTGATGGGATTATCATCGTCAAAATGAACACAGCAACGAAGTAAAGACCGAAACATCTGTAGAACACTCTCTTTGCTGCTTTGAAAACTGCCCTTCTTGGGTGTTCAGCTTCTCCGGCAAGCAAACAAATGGTTTGAACACCACCAAAAGCGTAAACTACCGAAGAGATAGCTTTCCAGAAACCCAAAAAGTTACCCCAGCCTCCGGTGGCATAGAGTGCAACAAACGGACCTGGATCCTTCCAGTATCTGAATCCGATTCTATCGCCGGTTCCACCCAAGTCAATGACCAAACCGGTGATAACCAAGATCACAATCAAACTAAGCTTCAAAATACCGAAAGCAAACTCGATTTCTCCGTACCATCTGACATTATAAGCGTTTATAGCAACCACCAACACTCCAAAGATGGTGATCCACACCGCAGGATTGATGTCTGTCCAATACTGAATGACAACGGCAACTGCAGAAAGTTCGTTGGGGATAATAGAAGCATAAACATCGACCCAGCCCATCATGAATCCAAGAGCATCGTCAAGAAAGTGTTCTGCGTGTCTAATGTATCCACTGGTAACAGGCATTAAACACCCACATTCGGCCATACACATCTGATTGGCACCAACAATAATACCAACAATGGTGTAAGCAAGAATCATACCTACGGGTCCGGTAGTTGCAAGAGTACCACCGGAAGAAAGAAACAAACCGGTACCAAAAACACCCACAAGGGTAATCATACCAATGTGCCTGGAAGTTAAAGATTTACTCAATTTCCTCTCGTGGAAGAAGTGATCGATATAATCATCATCAACACTATCGGTTTCATGTAAGGAACCAATGTCTTCCTCTGTAGCGTAAACGATTTGAGTTTTCTTATCGTTTTCTTTTTCAACTATCGAACTCATACTATTGAAAAACTAGTGAATCTACTGGGATCTGGTTCATTCTTATTTACAGATAACAATCTCAATCTCAAATGTCGTGCAATTGTTTCTTAGATAAGAAGCCTCGTATCAGGTTGAGAATTTTGTGGCTCTCATTCACCATAACAAAAGATTTGCATATTCAGGGTGACACTTTTGACAGATGTCGAAAGTCTTGGCCATGAGTGACTGTTGGTGTTAGCTGCCCCAACAGCCCCATAACCAACGATCACATCGACATCCAGCAATATCACCACACGATAAGCGCTTGTTTATTGATCGTGTGCGTGTGCTTGAACGAAATCTATTGTTCTCGGTGCAATGTAAAATTGTATAGATAGGGATTTGATCCTTGATTGAGGAATTGCCGCTTAATGATTTTTCCTTATCTCTGAGATATTCTCACCATTTTTTTGGCATGTCGTAATAATGCAATTATTGGGTGTGATACTATTGAATATTGTAGGTTTACCGTAGTGTTGGTTTTGACTTGTTAACTGCGTGGCTCCAAGTGAAGTTTCCTGTGTCACGATAACTCATCTCGATAATCGATCAGTGTAGCTACGAGGCGACTTCAGGGCAACTTTAAACTTCTCTGATAAGGGTTCTACTCCTTCTTCCACGTGACCCCTGTCTTCTAACTTTCTGTCTCTCTGAACCGCCCTGGGCTCCGCGGGCTGGCGCCTGAACGGCGTCAAGTCACGGAAATCTCGATTGTTGACTGGACACTAATTGTGCCTCCGTCATCACGTGTACGGCCCTTGTTGGCCGAAGTGATTGTTTGCTATTGGATACACTCTTTTCCTGGCGTTTTCTCTCATCTTTCGTTCTTTCACTTGAAGCACTGAAGATAGAGAACGCCGCTTATCTCCTTTAAATTGTGTTCTAAGGCTTTTGTGGGAGACAGCCACTGTTGGCCGTGAGACATTGTCCTCGGCCATTCTGCTCGGCCATTTGCTCTGAATCTCCTGGGCGACTTTTGTGAATGCTGTTCCACGATTTCCCGGCAATGACCGTAGCTCCAATCCTATCCGCTAGTCTAGATCCACGTGACCCTGGTTTTCCATACGTCAAAATCTTCTACACTGAATTGATGTGTTGAGTGTACTTCGTCTAGTTTGTCTTGTATGTGGCATTCGTCCTGTGTTCTGTGTCCTCTGTGTCCTCTGTGTCCTCTGTGTCCTCTGTGTCCTCTGTGTCCCAGGTATGTGTATGGGCTCCACTTTTCTCGTCCAATTCCATTCGAATCTTCTCTGTTCATTCAATTCCAAATTCCCAAGACTCCTCTGCACTACCAATAACATTCACTCTCTTCATACCTCGTACACGGTACATAAGATTAGCTATTTCGGCGTCTTTCCGAAGTTTGCCCTCGTGTGTGATATTTTTTGTTTCAACCGTCCCGTTAGAAACCCAAATCGGGTAATTTTTGCACCCAACCACCACTTTCACAAATCCGGGTAGTTTTCGATTGTAATTCTACACCGTACAACACGAGCTTGTGCAACCTCTGGTTTGTCACACTGACAGACATTCTGGGCATTGTTGGTCCAATTAATTGGTCCAATTGTTACGGAGGATCTGACTCGATCGCCATATACCTTAAAGCCCTAGAAGGTTGAGATTTAGGTAGCTCTGAAGCACTAACTCTGGATAATCTCTGAAGCAGTAGCCCTGAAGAATCAGCTCTGAAGCGCCCACTCGGGTCTCGTACCCGGTCTCCTCCTTGAAATGCTGTAATTCATCAAAGTTAAAGACAGTCGTGTCCTGTGCACTTGCGAGCGATTGGCTTCGTACACTGGATAGTAAAGACAGCAATATGCAAATCTCTACATGTCATTGTTCGTCACAGACCGCCTCGTGTAACACATGTACCCCTTTTTCCCCTTTTCGTGGTAAATCAACCACACCATGCACAATTTCTGCAAATTCGAATATATGTGTTAATCTCGAGCTGCAAAAATTACCCGATTTGGGTTTCTAACGGGCGATTTGAAACATATCTACACACACATCCACTCTTTTTACAGATTCAACCTCCACTTTTAGGGCGGAGATGAAACAGTACCACATCTACGAAACTATAAAAGGCCACTCACATTCCTCTATTTTTTATCATCAACAAACACTTCAATCTTTCACTATGCAATTATCAAAAGCTCTCCTTCTTTCTGCATTATCAAGCTTGGTTCTTTCTGCTCCAGCACCTGAATCTCCAAAACAGGTCGACTTCAACGTCCCTGAAGAGGCCATCTTAGCTGCTTATCCGATTGACGAAGTCACTGCTCCATTCTTTGCCAACGCTGATGGTAAAGATTACGTTGTTGTTGTAAACACAACCACCTTAGATTCTGCTCTTGACAGCTTGGTCAAAAGAGATGCCGATGCCGATGCTGATGCCTGGAGCTGGAATTACAGAATGAAGTGGCAGCCAATTTCCAAGAGAGACGCTGACGCTGATGCCTGGAGCTGGAACTACAGAATGAAATGGCAACCAATCTCTAAAAGAGATGCTGATGCCGATGCTGACGCCGATGCATGGAGTTGGAACTACAGAATGAAGTGGCAGCCAATTTCCAAGAGAGATGCTGACGCTGACGCCGATGCTGACGCTTGGAGTTGGAATTACAGAATGAAATGGCAACCAATTTCTTAGACTGATGTCTGTGCATATTCCGTTTCGGTTCTGTGAGTGTCCTTTGCAGGCACATATCTTTTTTCTCTTAGTTTATCATCAATGCATTGTTTTCACCTTTCTAACAGTTGAACCGTACCTAGGGTAATTTTGAAATTGTAGAGATCGTGGCCTATCACGTTCAATGCGCTCAAGTTTTTTAGCTATTCTTGTTCGGAGTCTTTGTGAGTGATAAATCAATTAAGGTCTTTGAGGAACTCGAAATCATCCGTGGTACACTGATTCTCGGAGTGTAATTTAGTACAATAGATGGAGGGTTGTTTCGAAAATTCAGCAAATGACAACTACATCCGCTAGATTCTATTCTTTGGCGTATTTTCCAGAAAGGTAGAAGCCACCCACTTGACGCCACGTGATGATTCTATCAGAATTAATAATGAGCACTTGTGTAATTAACAACAACTTTCGAATTTCGCAATCGGTACTTAAATTTTGCAGCAAGTCTACAAGTATTGCATGAATAGGTACGGGTATGAATTAAAGCTACACTAAAAGCTATTATGTCCGGTCAGACTTGTGTTCTTTTGAAAAAGAATCTGTTGTTCTTCTTAGGTTGGGCTGGGCCCTGGGCAGTTTGGTTGTAGGGGTTGTTATATTGATCATAGCCTTGGTTGTTGTACAACAAATGGCCGTCATTGCTTCCGATGGACGAACTGCCCTTTGTTTCTGCGTAAGACTCGTGTTTGTCATGAGTGTTGTTCTTTTGGAATCTCTTCTTGGCTCCATTGGCGCCAACTAAACACATCCAGATGAAGCTGATCAACAAGCACGCTACTGCAGCCCATAAGATAGCGAATGTCTTAACACTCAAATTGGAGGAATATCCATCCTTTTTGAAAGCATCTCTTCCTTTGGCATGTACGGCAGTGATCAAAGCAGCTCCAGCAGTGGTGAATAAGAGAGCAACCCCACTAGCAACAGAACTTAAAATTCCAGTAACAAAGCCACTCACGCAACACGAGAGTAAAGTAGGCACCAAAGCAACAATGGAAAATACAATACCGATCAAAAGAAATGCGTATGCAAATCTCGAGAGGTAATAGTAAGTGTCTCTGTGTTTGGTGAAAGTTCTTGGAAGACCAGTAGTTCTGTCGAAATTGTCAGCTGGGGAATAAGGATAAGCGGGGGAATTCTTGGTACAGTCATAGTTTTTTCCATCTCTCACTCCACAAAGCGAGTAAAGGGTCCATCTACTTTTATCCCAGTCAGTACCGAAACTACTGGAATCCACTTCACTGAAGTAGAACCTACCCAAGACGCCACTTTCGTTGGCACCAGACAAGTTGATGAAAAATAATAACAACGCAGCACCTGCCAAGAGGATAACGGGAACAAATGTGAATACTCTTCTAAGCATATTGTAGTTGGGTCAATCAATAATTAAATTGAATTCAGTGACAATTGGCAAGAAATTGCAGATTTATATATCACCAGATTATGAAATTTCTTCTAACTAAATATATACATTGCTTAGCAGCCATGTCATCATTTAATTGTGTGAACTGCATGTAAATTAAAATTTCACATCGCCTATTTGCTGAGTTTCCATTTTAAGACTTAGTCACTATATTGAGATTTGTATCAGCCTCATTATTGCTCTGCTGTCCCTACTGGGTCGCATGCTTGTGTAAGGGGTGACTAAGCATTTGTATTATGCTCCGCAGGTGCTGCGATTTTTGATGGATCAATTTTTTGGGCTCACGGGAAATATTGAATTCTTCACCATATCAGCATTGACTTCAAATCTTTTTCGGAGCCCATGGATCATTTTGCAAGAGCGTGAGTGAATGGAACTGAACAATCTGCATTTCGAAACCAATTTGCTCTCTGACTGCCACTACTACAATTTTTAAATTCTGAGTATCAGATGATGTCAGTTCAAGGATTAGTTACTAGGCTCGAGCAAACGTCGTTGAATAACGAAACACGAGCAAACTTACCAGCTCCACAGAAGGAACCTGAGGTTCCGCGTCATCCGGTCCAGTCAATAGGTGTTTGTGGGAACGGCAATGAATTCTGTGGAAATGGTGCTGAAAGCGGTTCGAACCGTTCCGAGATCCAAAATCTTCCGGAACTTTGTAGTCGCTATAAACCATCAGACAAAATATTGTACGAAGGAGCCAACGGAGTTGTGGCCAAAGGCTTGGACAAACAAACTAGTAGAACCGTGGTGGTGAAAACCGCTAAGTTTAGGCCCAACGAATCCATCGATATGTACAATAGTTTCGTTTTACGGGAGTACCACATGTTAACTCCGTTGAAAAACAAAAACATCATCAACGTCCTTGATTTGTGTAAGGACTCGGCCACCCAAGAGCTCTCGTTTATTATTCCTTTCTATCCTGAAGGAGACTTGTTGGGAGTGTTATCTTCGTTACGTAAGAAAAAGGTTAAAATCAACTCAAACTTGAAAGATTGTATATTTAAGCAAATCGCTTGTGGGGTTAAGTACCTCCATAAACACAATATTGTCCATCGAGACTTGAAGCCCGAAAACCTTCTTGTGGACAATCAGGGAATAATCAAAATCAGTGATTTTGGTTTTGCTGTTCCTCTCAACGAGCCTGATAATGGCGAGTTTTGGAGCCCTCGAAACCCTCTTCTTTTGTGTGGAACCAACTCTTTCAAAGCTCCAGAAATCTTCGAGTGCCAGAACTACTTGAGAGAACAAGAAATTGACAAAATAAAGCAATGTGTCAACTTCAAGGCGTTGGACTATTGGTCGTTGGGAATAGTGTACATCCAGTTGTACATCATGAAAAAACCGTGGTCCATCGCCAGTGTGAGTGATTCGAACTACAAAAACTACCACGCCAATTATCCCTCGTCCGCAAAGTTGATAACGACACTAAACAACGAGCTCGAAGACGGGAGCTTCAATACCAAGTTCAACCCCAGTCTCCTGGTATTCAAAGAGCTCCATTACGGGGCTCGGTACCATATGCTTAGATTACTAGACCCTATATCTAGTACACGACTAACGGTTGAAGAGTTGTTGGAGTCAGATTGGATGAGCCAAGCGTATGCCAATCCTGGAGAGTTGATTCAAATCAAACAGGCCAATTGTTAATGATGATGAAATGTTTGCAGGTTATAGTTAAGTATGGCGTTAAAATATATGGGTGTAAGGGTATTCACACAACTGTTCGTTATAGTTGCAAAATGCGACTGAGAAATTTTCAAGCAACTACAAGATGTCCACCAAAAGTATGTTAACTCACTGCCTCTATCGCGTACGATGTACTGACCAATAGCCACCAAAACTGAGAAAGTCGATTACTCCATTGCCAATTCCGATGTCATTCAGAAGTACAAGACCGGAGGAGAAATCTCACAATCTGTTATCAAACAGGTTAGAGAATTGGCCGTACCAGGAAGTAAGATCTTCGATTTGTGCCAAAAAGGGGACGAGTTGATGGAGGAGGAATTGTCCAAAATCTACAATTCAAAGAAAGCATCCAAGATTTCCAAGGGAATTGCCTTCCCAACGTGTGTGAATCCTAACCATATTCCAGGTCACTTTTCTCCTCCAACTGCAGACGATGAAACCAACGTAGAATTGAAAGAAGGAGACGTAGTCAACATCATGTTGGGTGTTCAAATCGACGGCTTCCCTGCTATTATCGCTGAAACCTTGGTTGTAGGAGAATCAGAATCCTCCCCAATTGAAGGACAAAAAGCCGATTTGTTGCACTCTACTTGGAACTCTAGTGAAGCTGCTATCAGACAATTCAAACCAAACGGAAGAAACTGGGACGTCACTAATATCGTTGACAAAGTCGCAAAAATCTACAACACCACTCCTGTGGAGAGTATGTTGTCTCACAACCAAGAGAGAAACGTGTTGTATGGACACAAAGAGATTCTCTTGAATCCTTCCAAGCAGAACAAAAACCAATTGGACACTCACAGATTCGAAGAAAATGAGGTTTACGGATTGGATATCTTGATTTCCACGTCCAACGACGGAAAAGTAAAGAAAACAGATTACAAGACTTCGTTATACAAATTGACTGGAAACTCGTATGCTTTGAAGTTGAAAACCTCTCACTCAGCTTTGGGAGAACTCAAAAAGAAATCCGAAGGTCTCTTCCCCGTGAACGTCAAGAAGTTCGACGATATCAGGAAAACGAGAATGGGATTAGTAGAGTGTGTGAGTCACCAAGTTGCGTTGAGTTATGATATCATGGCTGAGAAAGAAGGTGAATACATTGCTCAGTACTTCACTACCTTCGGTATTACCAAGAACGGAATCGTCAAATTCACTAACCCTACTTTCAACCCTGCGTTATATAAGACCGATAAGCAGATCGAAGATCCCGAATTGGTGGAGTTAATCTCCAAGCCTTTGAAGGTCGCTAAGAAGAAGCCTGCAAAGAAGTGAGCAGTAGTTTGAATATACTTTTCGTACGGTACACTTGTGTAGCCCCACACTCTCGTCCTACTCTCCCAAGTCTAGTACATCCCATACTGGCCTCTCTATCACTTCTCTGGCCTCTCTATCACTTATCTGGCCAGTTTATCACTTATCTATCCTCTCGTCCACTCGTCCGTTAGCTGCAAATTTCCCCTACACGACCTGTGCGGACTTGGTCCGCGATCCTCCAACAATAGAACCACCATTCGATTATGTCGACAGAATTCATGAAGTTTGGATCCCGGAGGTCCACTGTGTACTCTACAAAGGGAATCGTTGCTTCATCCCAGCCTTTGGCCAATGCTGCTGGACTCAAAATTTTGGCCAAGGGCGGCAATTGTGTAGACGCTTGTATTGCAGTATCTGCTGCTCTCTGTATTACCGAGCCAGGTTCAACAGGAATTGGAGGTGACTGCTTCGCTTTGTACTATAAGAATGCTACCAAAGAAGTTTTGGGACTCAATGGATGTGGAAGAGCCGCCAAAAACATTTCTATTCAGGACGTTTGGGACGAATTGAATGATGGGGAACCACTTGCCAGAATTCCCTATACATCTGTATTTGCAGTGGTTGTTCCTGGGGCAATTGCAGGATGGTATGACTCTTATAAACAATGGGGTTCTGGAAACGTCACTTTCGAGGATATCTTGGAACCTGCGATTGAATTGGCGGACAAAGGATTCGCTGTCTCTGAAATCAGTTCAAGAAGCTGGAGAAATTCTGCCAAAAAAATCATCTCCCAGAACCCTGACTTGAAACCTGAAGATATTCCTGTTTTATTGCACGGTAAGGGCCCCGATGAGGGGGATTTGGTGTCTAATAAACCTATTGCAGAAGCTCTCAAAATAATTGCCGAAAAGGGAAAGAATGGCTTCTATGAAGGTCCCATAGCTGATGCCATAATCAAGGAAACCAGCTCTAGGAAACACAAATTGAATTTGGAAGATTTGAGCTCTCATACTTCCACATTCGTGGAGCCAATCAAGTACGACTTTTTCGGATATACAGTATGGGAGATTCCTCCTAACGGTCAGGGATTGGTTGCTCTAATTGCACTTGGAGTCATTCAAGAACTCCACAAGTCTGGAGTTATAGATATTCTCAAATTAGAACACAACTCTTTCGAGTACCTCCATTTATTGATTGAGGCTCTCAAAATCGGCTTTTACGAAGCAAGCACTTCCGTAACAGACCCAGACTTCCAAGATATACCCATCGAAAAGATCTTGTCGTCTGATTATTTGAAAGAAAAAGCTAAGATTTTCAGTAAGGATAAAACCATCGATCCTAGCGATTTTAACGTGACGATTCCAGATCCAAGATTCAAGAGCGATACCGTTTATTTCACAGTTTCAGATTCAAACGGAGACGCGTGTTCTTTCATAAACTCTGTGTACCAAGGTTTTGGTAGTGGTATTGTCGTTCCGGACTACGGTTTCTGTCTTCACAACAGAGGAGCCAATTTCAACTTGACTAAAGGTGCAGTCAATAGTTTGGAAGGGGGAAAAAGACCTTACCACACAATAATCCCTTCCATGATCACTAAGGATGGTGAATTGTTTGCTTCTTTCGGGAATATGGGAGGTTACATGCAACCTATCGGACACGTAATCCACGTTTTGAACCTCGTCATATTCAACTTCACTCCTCAACAATCTGTGGACCTGCCAAGATTCTTGCTTGATGCTGATACTTCAGGGTCCGACACCGGGTTGGGTAGTGACGGTCCCGTTAGCACCAGTGCCATCAATGTGCTCCTCGAAGAAGGCATTTCTGAAGAAGTGTTTGATAAGCTTCACAGTATTGGGCACAGAACTCAATGGGTCAGAGGATACGATAGAGGTAACTTTGGAAGAGCACAAATTATCAAGAATGAATCCAAAGATGGACAATTGATTTATGCTGCCGGGTCAGAAATCAGAGCCGATGGGGCTGCTGTTCCTTTTCTTTGATTCGATGTCATTTTGACGTATGTAGCAGGACTCGTATTGGATAAATATGTTATTAATATACTTTTAATCAAATCCCCTTCTTTGAGTTTAACTTTGCAGCAACCATTTTTCGCAAGAAGTGTCATTTCCAACTTTATGCTGTCATGAATGAACTTTTCAGCTTGACAGCAATACCTTACGTCTAGTCCCTGGGGAGCGTGGGTACTGTTTTATGCCCCGTTTAACTATTGGACTTCAGACACTGTGTGCTAATTATGTTCCAATGCTTTTAGTACATTACGCGAAAACATTATCGGATTTTCCATTAATCTTGTTGGTTTTCTACGGATTTGAAACCACCAACGTCGACATATAGCTTCAATAATTGGTCTCTGATACACTGAACGGATAATTTGGAAATTTTTAAAAATTTTGATCATATAGGGTTTACCATCACCTTCTTCTACAACAACAGGTTGTGTAGTGTAGTGGTTATCACTGATGGTTTTGATTTTCAAAACATCCATCCAACCCCGGTTCGAATCCGGGCACGACCTAATTTTTTAAATTTTTTTTCTCGCCTTTATTATCTTCAACTGAGAGGTTATTTTACATTTTCGGATAATGTGAATGATATAACTACTGTGAATTGGGACCTTCGATTCTATAGGTATGTATTTTTACTGTTAAATAGTTACTATGCATTATTCAAAGACTCCACGTATTCTGCAGCCTTTGCTTTGACTCTCAAAGCACCCTTTTCATCATTGTGATCATTCTCGAAAGTGGCCCATTTGTTGAAGAAAAATTTGGCCTGTTTTCTTGAGATCTTCTTGGTGACGACTCTTTCAAACAAATCTTCAACCTTCAGTTTATCGTTACCGAATTTAATTTCCTTGTCGATGTAAACATTCCACAAATCAATTCTCTTTGGAGCATCATTCACAAGACCTTCGAATAAAGATCTACCTTGCTCGACCTCACCTTTTTCGAACTCAAGAGAGGCGAATTTCTTGACCACGTCGATGTGATCACGTTTAGGTAACACTTGTAAGGCCTTGGCCAAAGTTTCGTGACACTCCTCGTTCAACTTTCTATCCAATAAGTTGGAAGCATAACTGGTCCAAACCAGAACAGTTTGAGAACCAAACTTCTTGAAGATCTTCTTGTAGAGAGAATCAACCTTCTCGAAGTTCTCAGACATGATGTAAATAGAAGCCAATTTCTGGTGCATGACTAATGAGTCCATGAACTGACATGATTTTTTGAAAACATCTTCCAAGCTTTCCTCGCTTCCGAAAGAATTTTCCAAATTCAAGAGGGCAATCCAGATGTTCAACTTTTCTTGCTCATCCTTGTAGTTGATGGTCTTGAGAGCTCTTTCACCGATTTCTCTTGCCTTGTCGATTTCACTCAATTGTAACTGGAAGGACATGTAGTTCATCCATAAGATTGAAGAGTTTGGATTACCAACAATCAATCTCTCGAAATCAGCAGTCGATTGAGGAGCTCTGGTATTTATATCACCAGTCTTATCGACGCTGTATTGCTTGGACTTGGATCTCTTCTTCTTCTTTCCCTCAGTGAATTCCTCCTCGTCTTCTGAAGATTCATCATCTTCGACTTGGTCCAAGATCGAAGCTGTCCAGTCGAAACCACCAGTTGAAAGTCCTGAAGAAGAATCTTTTCCTTCAGTAACTTCATCTTCGTCTTCCTCGTCACTGTCTGAATCTACATCCACATCCATGACATCGTCGTCATTGTCTTCTTCACCTTCGGATTCGTCTTCTTCGAGTTCTTCAGAATCAGATTTCAATGCCTCGCCAGATTCAACTTCTTCAGAGTCGGCATCTTCCATTTCGATGTCTTCCGTGAAGAAAGATGCCTTCATACCGAGACTAAGTTGTTTCTTGTCGGTATCAATGGCGAGAATCTTGACCTTAACTCTGTCTCCTTCACCAAACAACAGTTTGACGTCTTCGACCTTGTTGTCTGAGATTTGAGTGTGGTGACACAATCCACTGACATTGAAGGTACCATCGAGTTTGACGAAAACACCAAAATCAGTCACGGTTTTCACAGAACCTTCGAAGATCTCACCTTCTTCTAAGTCTTCAAACTTTTTGAAAATCTTTAACTCACCGTTAACTTCAGATTCTTTCAAAGTCATTCTGACTTGGTTTTCAGCATCACAAGATGTGATCTTACCAACAACGGATTGGTGGAGTTTGAAATACTTCTTCCAGTCTTTCAAGAAGGAATCAGATAAGTCTGAGACTCTAACGTATGCGGAGACTGATCTACCGATGGAGACGTGGATACCATTACCGGAAATGTTCTTTATGAAACCTTTGACAACATCACCTCTACTCAAGTCCTCGTAACTGTTGATCAATTTATCCTTTGCTTCTTCAGTTCTCAAAGAAACAGCGATTTTGTTGGCCAGCTTGTCCACATTCAATACCGTGGCAGTGGTGAAATCGTTGCTTTGGAAAACACTGGCGAGGGTGTCAGAATAATCATCCAATGCATCGGTTATGAACGAAGAGGCGGTGATATTGTGTCCCAAGTCGACTAACACGAAAGTTTCTTTAACTTTCAAAATTCTGGCAGGATATTTGTCACCAATTTTAACGTCATCGACGGAATTGATGGTGTTCTTTCTAGCACTCAAGATGATTGCGTTGTGGTCGTTATCAATTTCCTTGACAGTAGCTTGGAAAGCTGATCCCATGGGCAATCTAGACTCCAAATTCTCAAAGACTGAGGTCTCGTCAGTCAATTCCATGAATGCAATACGTCCCTTGACATTAGGAGTTATAGAAACCCAGACGTATCCTTTTGCGATATTGTTGATGTAAACGAGATGGTCACTTCCAACTTGGATGTCGGAAAAGTCCTTGACGGGTGAGTTGTTTTTGACAACATCTTCCAACATGCTCAATTCCAAAATGGTGTATTTGTTGGTACTTTTGTGAGTGATGGGCAAATATTTGTGGTTCTTGGCGTCATGGTATCCGAGAACCTTGACTTTGAGTTGATCACCTTTGTGGAATTGAGATAATGGTTGTTTCTTGTCTTTGATTTCGTCCCAAGAATTGAAACACTGGGTGATATCCACTCTTCCTTGAAGGTTCTCGGCCAATTGCACGTTCAATTGAGTTCCTTTGACAGACTTCACGATGGCTTTAGTAACTACACCAGGTTGGAGATCTCCAATGGACTTGAACTTAGGGTCAACAGGGTCCACAAGAGCTTCCGAATCGCTAGAACAAGACCCAACATCTTTTAAGGATAACAAAAACCTTTTGTTTTCATCATCAACTCTGATGACTCGACAGTTGATGGATTGGTACTTGTAGAATTTCTTGGACAAGTCGGTAGTTTTATCATCCACGTATTTAGCCAATGCTAACCCGGTAAGCTTACCACCGAAACTGATGAATAATCCCATGTTGGTAACTGATTTGACGTAACCCTTGAGTTGCTTGTGACTGATTTCAATGTCTTTGAAACTGCTTGGAAAAGCTCCTTCTTTGCTGGCGTCGATTAAACTTTGTTTACAAGAAGCAATGAAAGACTTGGCTTTCAAATCCTTCTCTAAAACCAACACCTCGAGTTCTTCACCAACTGGCAATCTTTTCATCAATGCTCTGTTTTGTTCATAGTTTCCATCTGATAAGTGCCCATTGAAAATGACACCTCTCAAGTTGCT
Source organism: Yamadazyma siamensis (assembly GCA_030581535.1). Classification (NCBI taxonomy): domain Eukaryota; kingdom Fungi; phylum Ascomycota; class Pichiomycetes; order Serinales; family Debaryomycetaceae; genus Yamadazyma; species Yamadazyma siamensis. Next base: position 153,584 of record JAKTTO010000014.1, read on the forward strand.
GCCCACCGATTCGATGATGACGGAGTCTTTCTTCTTTTCAACCAATCTAGCAGATAAAATCGACTTTCCTGGCTTCAAATCAGCAAACACTGTAGACTGGCCAGATTGAAGGTCCTGAGATTGCTTCAAGGAAACCACCAATTTCTTTTGTTCTTGGTTGATGGTGGTGATTCTGACATTCACAGATTGGCCGATCTTCAAATAGTCCTTTGCGTTATCCACATAGGTCTCAGATATTTCATTCTTTGGAAGGAACGCACCCAAGAAGCCAAAGAAGGAAACAATGGCACCTCCGTGGACGAACTTCTCGACGGTGGCAGCAGTTTTGAAGTTCACGGTTGCATCTTCGAACTTTGATAAGACATCAGAGTCCTCGATGTTGACCAAGGTCTTCTTAAGAGTGATGAGAAGTCTGTTTTTCTCCTTCTTCAACACTCTGGCCTTGACTTTGGAGCCTACACGGAACTTTCTTTCTGGGTAGATCAACTTGATATCAGACATGTGCAATGGAGGCACAAATCCGTCGAACTCATCCGACACTTTGACTTTGATTCCCTTTGCTTCCGGTAACACTTGCACGATTTCCACAGAAACATAAGTACCGTCTGGAATATCGTTGGAGTTGAGATACTTGGCTTCGATCACCTTGGACGATAAGGACAACACGAGCTGGTTATCAAAGTCACTGTAGTCAAGCACTCTAGCAGGATGGGACGAGCCGATTTTGTAATCCAATTCGATGGTTTTTGAAGGGTCTAGTCTCGATAAGTGTACTTGACCGGAAATGGAGTTACCCAAATCCACATAGAGGTAGTTTGGATCCATACCTTTGATCTTGACTTCTTCTAACTTGTGGCCGATAGGATAAGCATCCAACACCTCGGTTCTCAATTGCGTCAAATCTTTGAATGTCATGATGTGTGGAGACTGAGATAAAATGAGCTTCTTGGAGCCAGCTTTGGGCAACACCCCGATGATTCTGGCTTTGATGTTGTTACCGATTGCGTATTTATGCTGAAGAGTTTTGAAGTCGATCTCTGGAAGATGTGCCAAGTTGATGGTGGCATCCACCAATCCAAATACTTTGGTGACAATTCCGTTTCTAGTGACATCAGATACCAACGCATTCACCATGACACCCGGCTGTATGGCGTCGATAGAGGTGATTGATGATACAGTGGCCGACTTGGATGCTTTTTCCAAGGGCTTGAGCGTCAAGTTTCTGGCAGATTTAGAGGCAATCGATGCAAGAATCACTTGACCTTCGTTGAAATCGTCCACAGAATAGCCGGAATCCTTGATATCTTTATTGGAGATGAACCCAGTCATGTTCTTTCTGCCGATGTTCAAAACCACCCCGTGGTCTTCCTTGGATGAAACGTATCCTTGTACCAAGTTTCCTGATACCAAGTCGTCTTCCTCGATATCTTTATTCAAGACAGAAGGTTCTATGGTCAAGTTGATTCTGTTCTTTTTGTTGGACTCGTTCTCCACCACGACGGCGTTGATCCACTGACCCACTTTGAAGAGCTTGTGGAGGTCTGGGAACTCAGCTTGGTTGGTTTTAAGAGTGGCAGTTTTGATCTCGGTATCTTCATTATCGTCATTTTCATAAGCAATTTGGTCCTCTTCGTCTGACTGTTCTTCCATCTCGGCGTACTTCTCCACTTGCTCGGACACGTGGGGGTTTATGGATGTGATTGGAAGGTTTCCAAATAAATTGTCTCCGATGGCTACGGTCAAACTCAACTTATTGATCTTGATAACCTCACCCAAGATTTTTGAACCTGCAATAAGATTTTTAAAAGAGAAGTTCTCTATTTTGACATGAACCTCCTCTTCATCCTCTTGCTCACCCTCCTCTGACTTCTTGACTGCTCTTCTGCCCTTTTTCACTTTCTTTTTGGCTTGAGATGCCCCACCAGTGCTCTTTCTCTTGTTACCAGAAGTCTCGAAAAGAACATCTTTGGTAACCTCATTGGAGATTTCCTTCACTTCCAAGGGTGTAAGGGCACTAGCTCCACCTCTGGGAAAAGCTATGTCATTGTTCCTGAGAACTGACTCAGGTTTACTACTTTCAGCCATGGTGCAGTAATTAAGTTGTACAAATTTTTTTCGCTCATCGAGATGCTGCTCCTGTATACTCGCGATAACACTCACAAAGTGATCTGAGAAGCATAGTTCAGACTTGACGAGGGCCTGTATCATTGCACATGAGGGTCAAACCAACCTCAAGATGTTTGGGGGTTACTCCGGAGTGGCTGTTTCAACGGTACGCGTCTTGTCAAAGGAGCTGGTAAAATGACCAACAAAGTATATAAAAATTGACACATTGGGGCTTGAATCATTACCATAACCAAATTTCTTTAATGGTTTGTGTATCATTTTCATTTTTGAGTACTACGTTGTCAATTAAGTGTAACTAAGATTAACACTAAAAACTGAACACCTAGTGACTATAAAATTTCTGTAAACACTTGCACTAGAGGCTTACTCAATTGGGTAACTCGCGTGGTGATATCGAACAGCCACATAGATTTGCCATTGAAATCGTTCTTTGAGTTTGAATAGCCACTATTGGGGACTTCATTGGAACCGCTGTCTTTTCTGGGAAGCTGGGAGAACGACTGGCTATATGTTCGATGTTTCGTGCTCTTTGAAGTAATCTACATTAGTACTTGCTCCGTTTACCGTAGAGGGTACGGTACTGGTATCTTTGTGAGTTCGATAACCTGCTCTTTGGCGGGTGAATTATACTTGTCTGTTACTGGCATCTCCTGTTTCTCTTCTATCGGCCATTATTTTCGCAGCTTCACTGGGACTACTATACTTTTTGATGAGCTTCAGGTAAAAGATCCCACAGGCATTACATAGGGTTTTATCGCCATCTGGGCCTCTCCTCCACTCCGGGGTCTGGGTCTGTCCGCAATGAGAGCACTTTTCGGGGGGATGAACTCGCTTATTGCTGTGCTCTGTATTGGGGTCAAAACTCCCGGTACTCGCCCCAGTAGAGATAGGAGGCCTGTCGCCAATATTCCCTGGTGTTCCGTAGTAGTGTAGAGGCGTCTCTGAAGCTGCGGTATCGGACTTGGATTTGGGCTGGTGGGTTCGTCTGCGCTTGGTTCCGCTGGTTCTGGAAGGACCTGTCAGTTCTTGGTGAGGTGGTATATACTGGGGATATGAGTTAGCACTGGCATGCCTGGGTGTGGGAGACACTTTTGTATGGCCTTTTATACCTGGCAGTGAATATACGCCTATAGCGTGTGATTCAGCAACTAAAAATTGGCGTATCTGATTGAGTCTGTAGAATAGCTTTTGTTGCTCGACAGAATACGACTCCAATGCACTGAGACATGCCGGTGGAAGACTGAGGAGCATGAGCCTCAACGATTCATATGTCACCGGCGAAACCTCGTTGGGATCGTTGTTCGGATCGTTGTGGTTATGGAGCATTCTATTATAAGCCCGTGACATGATTTCGAAGTTCTGGTTCATGGCTCTGGAAATCACCATCACTTTGTTGATGTCCCTAACGATTTCCTCTGCTCTTATGTGTACCAGCAGTGGAGCAGTCATTTGTGGGAGTGGCTGGGGGGCTCTAGAACTTTTTACAGGAAATTCGTAGCCTATTGGCATTCTTGCTTGAGTATAAGAGTCTGGACGCATACCATCGTATGGCTTTGCAACTGCCTGACGAGAAGCACCTAATATTGGACCTGGATGTAGGGTTTGAGCGTACGGAGGCACCGAGCCAGGTGGAGGCAACGGCTGATTCAAATTCAAATTTCTAGGGTCGTGGGTTAAGGTTGAAGGGTGCATTCTTGGTTCGTGAGGTGAGGAGTGTTTGTGGCGTTGATCATACAGGATACTGTTCATGAGACTCCTGATAGGAGGCAACAGGACCCCTGAGTTGACAGACGGTTCGGCCATCAGGGTTATTTGGAAATGAGTTTGTGCCGAATTATAATTTCACAAAAACTTATCGAGACCAAGAGTCTCAAATCTCCAAATCTCAGATATTAGGAAACGCCAAAGAAAGGTGGGCTTTGTGATACTTCCGAGGCAATCCCATGCAACTGGCAGTAATAGATGTGGTTCCTGTGCACACTGCTGCATGAAGCTCACTTTTTCTTTTTATTCTTTCTCGATTTTACAGGGTCCTTCTGTATCACAATAGTACCATCTTTTACCTCTTGAGGTTCGTTTTTAAACTTCTCCTGAGATTCAAGATAGAACATTAGATCTTTTATTTGGTCTTCCAAATCTTGTTTTTGCTCCTCAAGCTGTTTATTGTTTCCATTCAAGAACTCGACTTTGGTAGAAAGACTCTCAATAAATATTTTGGCCTCGTTCAACTCTTTTGATAGAATTTGGATTTTCCCGTCTTTGGCTTTGATTTTGTCTCTTAAGCTGGGGATTACATCGGATTGTAGCTGGTTGACTTGTTCATTCAATTCATCCACTTTCAGCTCCAAATCGGTGATAGCTTTCATTCCTAGGATTTCAGTTATAGAAGATCCTCTCCTGGACTTGATGTTCTTCTCGTTGAGTAACCCCTCGTAGTACTCCTGTTGGCTCGCAAGTTGGCTGATGAGTAGCTGTGAGTACTCAAGACTCACTTCGTCCACTTTGTCGCCGTTGGTTTTTGAGTTTGAAGAGCTCCCCTTCTCAGACAACTCCACCAACTTCCCATCGGATTGGTTGGTGATAAGCCTATGCACGTAGTTGTCGCCGGCATAGTCCCACACTCTGGAGGAGGATATTTCCATTGCGAAACAATGGCCCGTGTTCACAAAGTGTTTGAGCGAATGCTGTTGTGGAGCGTATCTACTGCACCCAATGTTTCCACATATAAGACAGATCCAGAGATCGCTGGTGGTAGGACACTCCGTACACACTTCAGATTCGTCTATGGCAGACTCTGGCACTGGGTTTATGCCACTCGAGCTTGTGCCCGTAGATGTGGAAGTTTGGTTGAACCTATTCTGGTGAGACTGATTATACTGAGAAAGACGCCTTATACTACGACGTACTTTTTGATTGGACACATTATTGGAGTACCGGCACACAGGGCACGTATCGTCCTTCCATTTCGACAAACACTGGCAGTGGAATGTGTGTTGGCAAGGAATGGTGAGAAGTCCCGTGACATCGGCATCCATTCTATCGAGACAAACCGGACATGTAGGCAACTCCACCAACGTAGTTTTGTCGGAAGAGGTCTTCGTATCTGGGGCAGTGAACGGGTCATACAATAGGAAGGGAATTAGAGCGTCTGTGGCTGACTTGACGAGCTTTGTGTCAGAAGAATTGGGAGACTCGATTCTCACGGATTTGACGTACACCACGTGACACGACTCTGGTTCCATTGAGTTGAATGCCTTACCGTCGAAGTTGTACTGGAAATCTGCAGTTTTCACGAGATCCGAGAACTTCAAGAGCACCAAAAACCGGTTGGGCTTCTCGCTTTTCAAGATTCGGACGTGGGTTATAGAAGCCAAGTACTTTTCGCCAATAAACCCTAATAAGTCGGTGGCAGTAAGATACGAGGGAATTGCTACTATGCAGAGCATCGTGGGGTCTTTCTGGTTGCTTACTTCTGTTGTGAGCACCTGGGAAGAGTCTGGGCTCAGTTGGGAGGAGTCTGGGCTCAGTTGGGAAGAGTCCTGTTCGATGTCGTCTTCGAACTCTCTGAATAGTCTTACTACTCCATCACCAATGAACTTTGCTTTGATTGGCTCTCTGCTGGACATCTTGAGTTTCTTCTTGGAGCTGTTGATGCTTTGGATCTGGATTGGCGAAGCACGGTAGTCAGTAGAAGCGTTTGAATCGGTTAATTGGATGACTATATGATAGGACTCAGTTCCTATCATGGTAGAGAATTCGCGCAGGTGATAAGCTGATTTACACCACAGTCACTTTTGCTGGACACTTTTGCTGGACATGTATATTTCAGTCTCTATAGCTCTACGGGGTGGGTGGTGCAGCTCGTGGTGTTTCTGTTCGGGTACTCTCTAGCGTTTGTAGGACCCACTTGACTTCACAAAACTACATTAATTCACAAAAACCGGTCCCGAGCAAAGTCCTCTAAGCTCTCTAAGGTCTGGATCTTCTTGCCCTTGAACCCTTCCTTCACTTCTACAAGGTGTTCGTGTGCGTCTGGGTGTGGGATCCACACCACGTGTGCATCTGATCTTAACCCAGAAATCACTCCGGGAATCCCATCTTCAAATACTAAACACTCCTCGGGCTTGATTGGATCCAACCCGTTCTTTTTACGGTCCTCGTTCAAACTGCCCAAACACACGTACCAGATGTAAGGCTCTGGCTTGCCCTTACCCTTTGGGATTCTGGTATCATCTCCAGTAACAACGTGTCCGTCGAAAAACTCAAGAAACTCCGGAAGATGGTTCGTTTTGCGCTGGAGATTCACGGTGTTGCTGCTTGTGCCCAAAGCTATGGGGATGTTCCTGTTTTTAAGGTACTGGAGAAGGTCTTTGGCACCGGGAAGATAGTTTGATTTGTGCCATTTGGTGGCCTGAATGGCCATATTCTTCGCTGTGAACTCGTCCACTGTGAGAGGAAGCTCGTAGTGCAGAATCATGATCTCGTTGGCCTTGGGCGCTGGAAGCCCCTGGAGCTTGATTTTGACGTCCCACGTCAACGGACCTTTGCCGTATTCCGCGAGCAAATCAGTAGCAGCTTCGGTGTATATATCCTCGGTATTGAGTAGAGTTCCGTCCATGTCTGGGGTTAGTAAGCGCTAGAAGTGGGAAAGCCAGGTGTGTGGAACGTACCGAAAAGACACGCTTTGAATTTGTGGCTACAATGTTAGTACTGAAACAGCAATTCACTGACTCATTTGACATACGCCATGGTGATAAAAATTCTACACTGCGAAATAAATAGAAGTTCATTATCTAACAAAGAGTGGGGGAGTCACATGACCGATTATCGACGGTGACTGTAATTGTATACGGGTTTGTGGCATACGGGTGTGTGGCAGTGCTGGCACAAAGTGCTGCAACATTAACATAAGCATCAACATTAACCTAAGCAACATCGACATTAGAGAGGAGCATTCTTGAACAAATACGAAATACTCTCTCCATTATGTAATCTCCTAATGGATTCAGCTATCACTGCAGACACATCGATAGTGTCCAATTTGGAGCACAAATCGAGCTTTTCTTCAAATGGCACTGTGTTTGTACACACCACTCTCTGTAACTTTGAATTGTTGATATTGGAAATCGCTTTACCAGAAAGAATACCGTGTGTAACAATGGCAATGACTTGTTGAGCACCGTTGTCCAACAACACTTCAGCGGCCTTTGCCAATGTTCCACAAGTGTCGGCCATATCGTCAACAATGATACATATTTTATCGGTAACATCACCTACCAAAACCATTCTCGACACTTCATTGGCTCTTGCTCTTTCTTTATGGATCAATGCAAAATTCAAGTCCAAACGATCAGCCAAGCCTGCGGCTCTTTTAGCACCACCGGCGTCTGGGGATACGATAATAGCGTTTTGGTAGTCGATTTTCTCTTTGATGTATCTGACAACGCTTGGTTCAGCATACAAATTGTCCACAGGCACGTCAAAGAACCCTTGAATCTGACTGGCGTGTAAGTCCATGGTGATCACATGATCACAGCCTGCAGTGGTCAACATATCGGCCATTAGTTTGGCGGTAATTGGTGCTCTGCTTTTGTCTTTTCTGTCTTGTCTAGCATAAGGGAAGTTAGGTAAAATAACGGTTATTCTCCTGGCACTGGCCGTTTTACAGGCATTTATCATGATCAACAACTCAATGACCCTATCGTTAACAACCCCACTACCTATTTGACAGATGATGAAAAGGTCTTCATCTCTGACGGATTCTCCAATGGAAAATTGCACTTCCCCAGTGGAATCTCTTTTAATCTCACTGGGGGTGAGCTTCGAGCCAAGTCTCTTGGCCACCAACTCGGCTAAGCCTCGGTGGACATCACTGGCCAACAACTTGATGGAATTAGTAGACATTTTATTTGGGATATGGATCACGAAATAATTCCGCTTTATATACTATCCATAAATTATCTCAAATTTTTCCTTCCATTGGAGCACCGGAGATGCGATTTCAATTTGGAAGTGCGCATGGCAATTGACATTATCAGAACAAGTCGTCAAGATCATCAACAATATCGGCACTAGCCTGATTGTCGTCGTCATTGTCGTTCCCATTGTCATTGTTGTTGTCGTTGTCGTTGTCGTTTTCATCCTCTTCGTTATCGTCGTCGTTGTCGTTATCATTTTCGTTTTCATTGTCATTATCGTTATTGATGGTGCTACCACGAGCGTCAGACTCGCGCGGGCCGTTCAAGATCTCGAGCTCCCGGGCCAACTCTCGTTTCTTACCATCAAGAGACGCCTTCAATGTATTGTAACTGTTCTGAAACTTCATCTTCATCATCTTGTGGGTGGCGTTGTCCAATCCTCTCTTGTGTGACTCCACTGCTTTTTCGAGATCGTGGATCTCTTCTTCAAGCATCTTGATATGCTGTTGACCTCCCTTGTCCTCGTCGTCTTCTTCCTCTTCTTCTTCGTCGTCGTCATCGCCGTCATTGTCGACATCGTCGTCGTCCTCGTCCTCTTCTTCTTCCTCGTCTTCTTCGTCCTCTTCCATATCCTCGTCTTCTCCTTCTGCTGGAGTCTCGGCCTCAACAAGCCTGTCATCGTCTCCCAAAATACCTGTGCCGCTAGCAAGAGCCTTGGCCAACTCTTCCTCCAAGTCGATGTTCTCGTCCTCCTCGGTTCCCAATCCAAAGTCGTCTTGTATGATGTTGGTTTGGTAAGAGTTGATTTGTGGTTGAGCGTGAGTCTGTGCCTGGGATTGAATGAAAGGCGGAGGCGAAGGTGAAAACCTTGCAGACCCAGACAAGTTTGCTTTGGAGCCATCGAGGATCTCGAAATGGGACTCTTCTGCTTCCTGGTCCAACCTTATGAGCTCGTCTACTCGTGCTTCTATATCGTCCATGACCCTGTTGTTGATTTTCCTGGGCCTGAATCTACGGTACACGTTCTCGAACGGCTGGATTATACCGTCCTTGAGTATGGGACGTGTCTCTTTGATCTCGTGGCCCGGTGATATGTTATATAAAGGATGCTTGTAAGTAGCGTCGTCTGGGATTTCGAAATCGGTCTTCAAGTCGAAGTCGCTTTGCAGAACCTCCTTGATGACCAAAAGCATCTGACACAAATCCAAGATCTTGAAGATGTTCTTTTTGTCTATGGTTTTGAAGACCTCACTTATGGTAGGCAAGTCCACCAATCTAGCAGAATAGATTGCGCCTTTGACGTTGACCAAGGCCTTGTCCTTGGTGAGCCATTTGACATTTATGCCACTCAAGTCGTTGGAGTCCACGGCGTTGTGGACCAAATCCAAGTTCAAGTCGTTCAAAAACCGAATTATAATTCCTGACTCAATCAACGGGTCGTCTTCAATGCCCGGCGTCTCGCTATCGTATCCTTCTCCAGGGACACGTGCTGGCTTTATTCTGACCTTGGGCACTTTCTTTGCCGGCTGGGACACTCCTTCCACCTTTACGGACTCCAGCTTGGATTTCTTGGGTCCGAAACTGATTTTGAGCTTCTTGATTTTATCTGGTTTGGTCACCTTCAACGGGTTCAACTTGGGGGGATTGATTTTGATTTTGGGCGCCTTCTTGGGCTCGGCGTCCTTGTTGCTACTCCCTGCCCCACTCTTGGCGCCTCCCCCTACTTTCAACTTCAATTTGATGGCCATTGTACCTCTGGTGTTTGTGGTGGAATAAAAAAAATCGCGCCCTACGCACTGAGGTTCAAATACAGCCAGAGCTAGAACCAGAACCAGAGCCAGAACCACACATGCCTCGTAAGAGTGTCAGAAGGAAAAAAGGTGAGGACGCCAAAGCAGGCCAGACGAGGTCGTACTCGAGGTCGAGGCCAAGAACACAGTCTTCGGCGGGAAGTAGAGACCGGTCTGCGTCTGCTTCTCGATCTTCTAGCTCAAGAAGACCTTCTAGTTTGCGCAGATATAGCAGAAGAAGCTCGGTGGTATCTCAGGAAAGTCTCAGTAATGAAGCCAACAACTTGGAGATCTACTCGGGAGCCGGGTCGGAGATCATCCCTTCGTCGATAACTTCGTTCCACTTCCCCCATAATTTCGGTAAATCCAAAGTGTTGCTGGTGTCACGTGAGACGTCTCCATTGCTATCGACCACCGATATCGACTTGGCGTCCGTGCACTCACGTGGCAGCGGGTACGTGTCGAATGACGAGGACCAGGAGCCCAACTTCAAGTTCTTCAAGCTTGAAGAAATCGAGCTGGCTCCGGGGGGATCTACTTATGAGAATCCAGAGGAAACGGTGGATTATAATACCGATTGGGAATATCCCACCGATAAAAACGCAGGCTCCATATTAGAGGAGGACGGTATCCTTGACGATGAAGTGGTAGAGGAGTATGACCAGTTTAATGACCAGCGCAGTTACGGGTCCAGTGAATTTGAAAGACGTCGTAGAAGCAGTGACAGTAGTGTGGGTTCCAGCAACGATCTCTTGGACGATTTGCACCACGAACACGACCATTTCAACTCCAAGACCCAATACCAGCGGTACTACTTGGCCGAGGAGGATTTGGTCATCGGTATAGCCGGGTATCGAACCAATATCGCCAAACAGATGGTGTACTATTTTCTCTGCACCGTCACTTTAGGTTTGCTTTATTTGATTTTCAGATGGTTTCCTAGGTACAGAATTGGTCTCATAGGCGACTTGTGTACCTTGGGAAAAGCTGACTGGTGTGTGGTGGAAAACGAGTACGGAGAGTTGACAATCATCGATATCGATAAAAAGAGGTTTGGCCAGAGACTCTCTTCGTTCTTGAACATCTCAGAGAAACTGGACGAGGTGTTTGAGGATCCGGTGATTAACTACATCCACACTTTCACTTACAGATACTTGAAGTTTTTCTTCAACCCGGTGGAAGATATCTTCAAAACTAATAACAATTGGGTGGACGATAATTGGACTAACGGATCCAAGCTCCACGACGGGTTGTCCCATTCTCTCCATGAGGAAAGGGCTTTGATTTTCGAGGACAACTCCATTGAAATCGAAGATAAACTGGTGTGGGCCCTTTTGATTGAGGAAGTCTTGCACCCATTCTATGTGTTTCAGATATTCTCCATTTTGTTGTGGCTCGTGGACGACTACTACTACTATGCGAGCTGTATCTTCATCATCTCAATGATCTCTGTCGTCAACACCTTGATTGAAACCAAGTCTACCATGAGGAAGCTCAAGAGCATTTCTGCTTTCTCCTGTGAGGTGAGAGTATGGAGAAACGAGTTCTGGAAAACGGTGTCTTCAGACGAACTTGTTCCCGGAGACATCTTCGAGGTGGACCGGTATTTGGCGAGCTTACCGTGTGATGCTTTGTTAATCAATGGTGAGGTTATTGTGAACGAATCCATGCTCACAGGTGAAAGTGTTCCTGTCAGTAAGATTGAGATTCAGGAAGACCAACTCGAGTATATCAAAGAGAACATGAACTTAAACTTGGCGAAGTCCTTCTTGTATAACGGGACCAAGATCTTGAAGAGAAAGTCCTCCAATGACGAACCAGTTAAGGCACTAGTAGTGAAAACCGGGTTCAATACCACCAAAGGATCCTTGATCAGATCAATGCTTTTCCCCAAGCCTATTGGTTTCAAGTTCTATCAAGACTCGTTCAAGTACATTGGATTCATGACGTTTATTGCCCTCATTGGCTTCATCTACTCCACCGTCAATTTCATCAAATTGGGTCTCCCCAAGTCCCTCATGATTTTACGGGCCTTGGATATCATCACCATCGTGGTGCCTCCTGCCTTGCCAGCTACACTCACCATCGGAACCACATTTGCCATCAACAGACTCAAAAGCTACCAGATATACTGTATCTCTCCCACAAGAGTCAATGTAGGAGGGAAATTAGATGTGGTTTGTTTCGATAAAACTGGTACATTGACCGAAGATGGATTGGACGTTTTGGGAATCCACGTGGCTAACAATGCAGAGGGAAGAAGGGAGATGGAGTTCGATGATTTGAACAGGAGTCCTGGTGAAGTCAATCTTTCCAGGACCACTGATACTCACAACACCAACAACGGACCTTATTTCCTCGGTCTCATGTCCACATGCCACTCTCTACGGAGTATAGACGGTGAGATCATGGGTGACCCTCTTGACTATAAGATGTTTGAGTTCACGAACTCGACGTTGAAAGACGCCGATACACCAATAATTGAGAACTCATATGGACATTATAAGATTCTCAAGGAGTTGGAGTTCGAGTCTAATATCAGAAGAATGAGTGTGGTGGTCGAAAACAACCATTCACAATTGGTGTTCTGTAAAGGGGCACCTGAAGTGATGGTGGATATTTGTAAGAGTGAAACTATACCTCCCAAATTCTTCGACGTGTTATATGAATACACCAATAGCGGCTATAGAGTGATAGCATGTGCTTATAAGAAAATCCGTTCCAAAGATATCAATTCGGCCAGGGAGAGTCTCGAGAGTGACTTGAATTTCATCGGGTTCATCATTTTCGAAAATAAGTTAAAGTCCGAAACAACCCCCACAATCACCCAATTGAAGAAAGCGAACATCAGAACCATCATGTGTACTGGGGATAACATTCTTACTGCCATTAGTGTGGGAAAAGAATGTGGTATAATCGAAAAAGGGGACGTGGTGTATGTCCCTAGATTCAGTGACAATGAAGCCATCGAGGAACTCGTGTGGGAAGACATCGAAAACACAAATAACATGCTTGATCCTGTGACCTTGAACCCCACAAGCATCAAGGACTTCGAGGTGAATCACAAACTAGCAATCACAGGAAACTTTTTCAAGTATCTTTTGAATAATTTCAAGGATACCGACAATCTACACAAAGTGTTGCTCAAGTGTGAGATATTTGCCAGGATGTCGCCTGACGAGAAGCATGAGCTTGTGAATCAGCTCCAAAAATTAGACTACACAGTGGGATTTGTGGGAGATGGTGCAAACGATTGTGGAGCCCTTAAGGCTGCCAATGTTGGTATTTCCTTGAGTGAAGCTGAAGCGTCTATTGCAGCCCCGTTCACGTCACGAATCTTCCAAATCTCGTGTTTGTTGAATGTGATCAGAGAGGGAAGGTCCAGCTTGGTCACAAGCTTTTCAAGTTTCAAGTTCATGTCGCTTTATTCAGCGATCCAATTTGTTACGGTTTCAATTCTATACAAAAGAGGAACCAATCTCGGAGACTTCCAGTTCCTCTACATTGACTTGATTCTCATTCTACCATTGGCAATATTCATGTCGTGGTCCAAGCCACTGGAAGCCATCATAGTCAAACGGCCCACGGCGAATCTAGTTTCGGGAAAGATTCTATTATCTCTCATAGGAAATATCGGCATTGTTCTCGGATTCCAAGTTTTGATGTGGAACATGGTCCAGAAGGAACCGTGGTATGAGAAGCCAATTCCTGGAGACGACGAGAACGTCAAGAGTTTCGATAATTCTGTGCTATTTCTTTTCTCGAACTTCCAGTATATTGTGATTTCGCTAGTGCTCAGTGAAGGTAAACCCTACAGACAACCGATACATAAGAATGTGCCGTACCTATTGAATGTGATTTTTTGTGTCACCATCAGTGGGTTGCTATTCGCCATTGACTCGGACGGGTTCTGGGGAAACATCTTCCAGGTTGTGAATCTACCAGCCAAGTATTACGTTTTGATATTGGTATTTGCACTTTTGAATTGGGCCATAATGAGTGTGATGAGTGCCTTTGTGTATGATACCGTTTATTCTTGGTATAAGCGAGCAGTGGGGAAGAGGAGAAGTAAGAAGGCATACAAGAACATGGTGAGAGAGTTTAGCATTGTGACCGTTTAGTATTGTGACCTTTAGTATTGTGGCCTTGAGAGGGTGATATTGGTGGCATGAGTAGTGTGGAAGGTGTAAATTCGTCAATCAAAGAAATGCGCTGGATTGCGCACGGACTTGTGAGCAGTACGAACTTGTGAGCGGAGTTGACGAGTAGGTGATTCTACTGCCAACACATTTTTAGTATACAATGCACGTAGTATACAATGTACAGAACGTGGTATCGGCGCTTGCACGGTGTTAGGGTCTACTGCTGAAGTGTAATTGGCTCTGTCAACCGTGTGATTTGAAATATTCTTAACACCACGACTCACCCACAATCCAGGGGTCGTGCGGTGCACACCAGCCCCACAGCACTCAACAAATAGTTCGTAAATGGAGTTAGCAAACACAGGAACGATGGCATGGGCAGTGTTTGGACAGGATTATCTGGGTCATTGGAGTCAGATGTTGGAGTCAAATGTTGGAGCCAGATGCTGGAGTCGGACGGAGCCAGATCCACGTCTCGGACAGTCCCGTTCAACGGCCGTGTGGTGACTGCATCCTCGCTAGCTGTTGCCTACATTCCTCGCACCATGGTGCCACCGGCGAGCGTGCGCGCACCACGCAAACCCTAGGATTTAAGCCATCGTTGGGCGCTGACGGCGAGCACTGACTCTTACTCCGAAGTTTTGTGGGGTTGGTTTTTTTACCACAATATAAATAGTGCCCCAGCCCCAGATTTCACCTCACCCCATCATCTTCGCATAATGGTATCTTCAGATTCAATCCACTCAGTCAACTCAAAAGACTTGTCGGTGTCCTCCAACGAGGAAGTCGGTAAGATCCACACTTCTGGTGACAACAAAGAATATGTGATTATCGGCCGTAGAAAATACCTTAGATCAGAATTGGTAGAAGCGTTCGGAGGTACTCTTAATCCCGGTTTGAGTCCCGCTCCAACTCACAATTTTGCCAATCCTGGGCCTTTGGGACTTTGCGCATTCGCGTTGACCACTTTTGTGTTGTCCATGTTCAATGCTCAAGCAATGGGCATTGAACATCCCAACTCGGTTCTTGGATTGACTGCGTTCTACGGAGGCGTGGTTCAGTTTTTGGCCGGTGTTTGGGAAATGATTGTGGGTAACACCTTTGGTGGTACTGCTTTCTGTTCCTACGGAGCATTTTGGATGGCTTATATGGCAATTAATTTAGAAGCTTTTGGAATTGCTGCTGCTTACGGAGACGACGTCGAACAATTGCACAATGGAGTCGGGTTCTTCTTATTAGGATGGGGCATCTTCACCTTCATGTTGGTGTTGTGTACCATGAAATCCACCGTGGGATTGTTCTCGTTATTCTTCTTCTTGATGATTACTTTCTTCCTTTTGGCAGCTGGTGACCTTACAGGTAAGGTTGGTGTTGCAAGGGCAGGAGGTGTTGTGGGAGTGTTGACTGCATTTCTTGGATTCTACAATGCATTTGCGGGGGTGGCCAATAGGCAGAACTCGTACTTTGTTCCCAAGCCATTCCATTTGACCAAGACCTAATTATTTATTTATTTTATTTATTTATTGTGAATGTATTTGAATGATGATGTACTGTACTGGCGAGCAGAGAGGTGTGCAGAGAGGTGTGAGTTAAGTGATGTGTTTGATTCATTGTATTTATTTGTGTTTGATCATTTGTATTTGATCATTTGTTTGATTCATTCTTATTTGATGAGTTATTGGGGTGACGGTACCGCATATGAGTTGTTGTTCATTCCATACATTCACTAGACTCTACGCCGCTCGTGCACTATTTTCCTTACATTTATGTATTGACTGATTTTTATTCTCCAGTGATTTGTATCATCTCGCTTTACAAGCTTTGTCGTTTAATTGTGAATTTCGTTAAATTGTGAATTTCGCAGCCACTAAACTAACCAACCGAGACAACTTATACTCAATAAATGAAGTAAATAATTCGGAAAAATCTGAAACTGAACGTACCCATACCAATAAACCCAAGAAGGCCCATGAACATCAAACGCAACCTTCCAGAAACCAGAGGGCGGAACATTATGGCTTTTGTCCAAACTATCGAGCTAGAATTAACATTGTAGCTCGCCTCGTCGAAATGCTTTGACCCTTACACCACATCATTGGCCACCACATCATTGGCCACCGTCCCACACACTCACTACAGCATAGTGCACTTCCAATCTCCCCTTACCTGTCAATTGTGAAACCTTCCCCAGATCTGTTATCAGTCGTGCCGTGCACATCCACTCGCACTATCCCACGTTGCACAATTTCCTTATTAAACTCACCATGTCTTCTTCCACCAAGAGAATCGCCTTGCCTGCTAGAGTTGAGCCCAAAGTCTTCTTCGCCAATGAAAGAACGTTCTTGTCATGGTTGAACTTCACTGTGATCTTGGGTTCTTTGGGTGTAGGGTTGTTGAACTTTGGTGACCAAGTTGGTAGAATTAGTGCTGGTTTATTCACATTTATTGCCATGTTGACAATGGTGTATGCTTTGGTGACATACCACTGGAGAGCAAAGGCCATCAGACTCAGGGGATCTGGTCCTTATGATGACAGATTCGGGCCCACAATGTTATGTATTTTCTTATTGGTGGCAGTGGTGGTCAACTTTGTGTTGAGAATCAGGGCCTAGAGGAGTCAGTTAGCTCCAGAAAATCATAATTGCACACGGTGACATCAGTATATCTATGAAATCGAAAAATACACAGTAATTCACAAGTCGTAAGCTCGCTTCAAGTGTCTGTACTTTTTAAGAAAATAGAGCAGCTCAAGCTCTTTTATCATATACTTACCTTTTCCTAGAGCCTCGTTCATGTCGTTTTCAGTCTTGACCTCGGTGCCCACAAACGCTCTTTTCAAATGAGAACGAAACTTGGAGTATCCTCCCAGCTCAACGGGAAACTCTCGCCCCATGTATAGAAGTTCTCTGTATAAATGTCTTACTCTTGGGTCCATATCGATAGTTCGCGATTTGCATTTAAGTTCCAGTTTCAAGGATGCCAATACCAACGGTGATCAGTTTATTTTTGATAAAATTCGACGTCAAGCTCGGGTACGAGTTGGTGTGGTCAAATAACCCACGCAAGGTCGATCTCAGCGGAATCGAGTATAAGTGTTTGCCCTCTGGAATCCACGAATTTGACCAGGACTTGACGTTATTCACTCACAAGCTTGACAAGTTATACTATGGGATTTGTAAATTCAGACAGATAAATAAGGGCGTTTCCGGTCTGACAAACCGAGACGATATCCGGATGTATGCGTTGGGGTGTTTGTGTGAAGCTGCTCCCACAGATTGGATTCCCAACACGTTTCTAAGTAATGGCTTCGAATATGTGTCGTATTTGGACGAGGTGTTGGTAAGATTCATCAAAAACGAAGATTTGTCGGTTCTACAACAAATAGACGTAACCAGTGTACCAGTGAGTGAGTTTGAATCCCCGGTGGACAAACTTCCTGAATTCTTCAACAAGTTTGGACCTTTGGTGTTCAAGCTATATAAACTTAGTTTGCTACGAAAGAGAATTCTCATATTCAACCAGTCAAAGAAAGACAACTTTCTCATCCAAATATTCACATACCTCATCTCCATCTTGCTGGTGGTGCCCCAAAAACTCAAGTTCGAATTCAATCACTCGGCACGTGACTTTATCCAGCCACTTTATAATGTGTGTCTCCACGACATGGAAAATGACATATTTGATCGGGAAAGTTATGTTGCTGTTACCAATGACGACATCCTCATGTACCAACCAGTTTATGACTATGCGGTGGTGTTGAATGATGAGTTGAATAGCCCCGAGATAATCAGTTATAACGACGTTTCAAAAGCCAAAAAAGACATTTTGAAGTCAACGTATAATGACTACTCCAAGTTCAAGACCATCTACAGTCTTTTGATCAATGACCAAAACGAAGCTCTACCCAACAACAGGTCGGTTGACAACCTATCAATCAACACCTCCAATTCCATTCTATCCAACTTCAAGTTTCTATCAGCCTCCGATAAACCGCAATTGACGTTCGAACCCAACTGGTGGCTCCAAGAATCGACGTACCCGTTGTCCTGGACGCAGTTTATCTGGCTGGCATTCTCGTGGTTTGCGTCTGCAGGATTTAATAATCAGCACAGTCAATCAGAAACCAGTGATTCTGGTCCATACTTGAAGAATTCAACTACAGACGAACTCATCGAGATCATTGGATTTTTCCACAAACTCACCAAGAAGTGGTTCTATCTCATCAACGACATAATTACAGATGCATTATACGACGGTAAAGTGGAATTGACATACCAAGATATGGTCAATTTAGAGTTGGATCCATACTCCAATTACGACATCGATTTCATTTCCCGGTTGATCCAGTTGTACTGGGACGTTGACGAGGTGCAAGTGTCGTCGGGACTAAACTTTTTCTGCTGATTAGTTGCGCTAAATACAGTAATTACACATATCGTATATCACCTATTGTTGGGACAGGCTCGCCTATAATTATTATGGCCAGGACCGCGGCGTGCGCGCACCACCCTCACTACAATTTCCAAACCTCACGAATTCGAAAATCGACAACATATCGATCTACTAAAGATACACAGGCAGTATCGTAGGATTGTAAAACATCAAATAGAATCTCAAGTCGGTCCTATAAGTGAGCTGATAACTTGGTCTACCTGTTCTTAAGAAACTGTGATAGCTGCGCCTTTGCTCCCAACTCAATTGACACACTGAACTTTGTTGTTATTTTATTTCATTCCTGATACGTATTGACACCAATTTCTTAATAAATTGGCTAATCACAACACAAATCACACAATTGTCCACCGCCTGAACGATTCGCTATTTACCCGAACCATTTTCTGCCCAAAAGACACGTCATACACCAATTAAAAATGACCAGTCATTCTACTATTAATGCCACCGAAAACTCAAAGGCGTCCGCAAACGCTTCTAATTTCAAAACTGATGCCGCCATTGCCAATTCCCAGTACAAAGAGAGAGAATTGCAGAAGTGGGTTCCAGATGATGATGGTGATAACGCTGCTTTGAATTTTGATGACCTGGCCCCCGGAATCGGCAACGGCCAATGGGACCAATTCAAAGTTAACGAAGAAAAGTTCGGAATTGGCTCAACTTACGACGAACACTTGTACACAACCAGAATCAACACCGACGCTGCTGACTACCAACAAAGGCTCGAGAGAGCCGAGAAACTTGCGAGAGATATCGAACTGGATTCTCAAGGTGACGCTCACGTATTGGAAGAAAGAGGGTTGCTAGACGATTCTGGATTGGACGAGGAACTGAAGTATTCTGGGGTCTACAGAGATGACAATGCGCCTGGTTCCAAAAAAGATACCAGGGGAGACGAACTCATGGCTGCTTTGAAGTCCATGAATGTATCTGATAAGAAATACGTGCCTCCCAAACCTAAAACTTTATACGCCAACCACAGAGACCCGGCAATCGCATCCACGCAGAAGCTTCCTGCAAAGCCAAAGAAAGAAAGCTTCAGGTTGAACGCCCAATCAGAGATCAATTCTCTCAAGGAGTTTAGTGCCACGTTTAAAGTACCACATAAATTGCCAAACGACTTATTGCCTATTTTGGCCAAGGATAAATCCAAACAGGATGAGATTTTGAAGAAGTCATCATCTTCTTCCACATCAGGTGCTACCGAGAAGAAAATGGACCCTACAAAACCTGCATTCACGTTGAATCCCAAAGCGGCATCTTTCACTCCAGCAGCGTTTTCGAATGCAAACGCGCCATCTGCAACCTCTGGCACCCCTTCGAGTGTAAACTCCAAACAGCATGCTCCACAACCACCAAGGCTTCCATACGCCCCTAATAGTGGTGGCAGCAGTGGTGGAAGTCATAACAGGTCACCCAATCCAAGTCCTCGTATGCATAATCAAAGACCGTTCTCGGCCGGATCAGGTGGACCCAAACGTTACTACCAGATTTCGCCGGCAGACTTCTTTGGAGGATCCGATAAAGTGCCCACCAAGCAATCTCAAACACAAAAGACCCAGAAATTGGATAAACTATTCAACTTGTTCAACAGTGCTAAGAAGAACCATAAACCAGAAGAAGGCCCAATACAGATAGAGAGGGCATTCGTGACTCCTCCCACATGGACACAAACGGTGGACGAGCCATATTACAACTTGTTCCCAGCACCGGATCCAAGCAAGTTGGGAGTACCCATGATGTCTTCTCCTTTTATGCCCAGTCCAATGATGGCTTCACCTCAATTGGGAGGATATCCTTCATTGGGACCTCCTGGCTCAGCAGGATTCCCCTTGAGTCCTCAATCGCAGCACGCGTCTCCTCAACCGGCCAACGGTGAAGGGATACTGTCACCAACTGGATCCAATCCTCAATTAACTCCACCGTTTGTGAATTTCCAGCAACAACAACAGCAACAACAGATGCAAGCAGCCATGTTCTATCAACAACAACTCGGAATGCTTCCACCCAACCAACCGATTCCCGGAATCTTTGTTCCTAGCGGTAACGAATACATGGCTCCCCAGTATATACCGCCTCCAGTCAATTATCCTAGTGGCAGTCCTAACAACTCCAGAGTGATGAACAATTATAACAATGCCAATCATCACTCAGGTTATTCGAACGGATCCCATCATAGAAGATATAACCAAAGAAGAAACGATTAATGAATAACGATCTTTTTCCAAAGTATCTAATGTATATAACGACAATAGGAACAACTTCACTATAATCACCGATCGCGTAAAATAAGTTACTTCAAATCTGATTCCAAATCTCATAAATATGAGTGAAGGTGCGTTGTCGAGGATAGCCAATTTGATTAGCGTGGAGGATGACTTGTTGAAGATCCCGTCTATCAGGCTGCAATTCATCAAGGAGAAAGCGAGTACCGATGTGAAACTTAATGGTGCACGGAAATCACAAATGGATTCCATCAATTCCAATGTGGACAAACTTGCAAAGTCGTCATTTAAATTGAATAACATAAAAAACGAAATCACCAAGATCAACCAGATCCACACCGAGTCCATCAAAAGCTTCAGGGACTATGATACTGTTGACAGAATGACAAAAACAAACAAGTATTTCACCCAAGTCAAGAGTTTGTATAATGATATTTCTCACTTCAACAGGAACTTGAACGCCATAGACGAGTTGATAGCCGCCGAATACGAGGTCATAGTGGAGGACATCACCTACCCCTTGGACCACGTATTCAGAATCCACTACAATTTGACTCAAGCCCGCAACTTGCAGGATTATCTCGAAGTGGAATCGTCCAGTTTATCTGATGATTTGAGATCCATAGTGGCTAAAATCGTCCTGCCAATCAAGAAGACGATCAAGAGATTCGACGATCTCTTGGCTGAGATAATCATCTCGTGCACAGAGGCGTTGAAAGAAGGCAACAAGGAGTTGGTGTTCAAATTGATCAAGATAATCGAATATGAAACAGAACAGGATTCCAAGCTCATTTTGAAACAAAGCTTGGGGTTGACTCCCGACAAATTGAGTATCAACTACGGACAAGAGCGTCTCCAGAGAAGGAACTACAAGAAGTTCTTCTACAACAAATTGGAAGAGAGTCTTGTGGAGACATTTGATAAATGCATAGAGCACTTCAGTGACGATAAAATGCTAGTTTACGATAACCTCAACTGGCTAGAAGACGAGTTGGTTTTTGTCAACGACACCTTGGCGCATATCTTCCCCAAAAGCTGGGAAATTAACAACTTCATTCAAAACGTATACTACAACAAGCTCCATAATTTCACCATGGATATAATCGCAACCGATCCTCCTGCAGAAGATCTTTTGCGTATTTTAGCATACGACAACCACTACAACAAGTTCTTGGTGGCGTTACAAACAGTTGATGACGAAGACAAACGAAAGAGTGTCATCAAATCCCAGCAAAAGTCTATCATTGGAGAGGATTTAAAGGCAGTGGTATTGGACGACTACTTGAAAGTGATTGTCAAGAAGATGGACGAGTGGAACGACAACTTGATTCAGCAAGAAGCCATCTCCTTCAAGAACAGAAGTGCACCTCCAGACTTGTATCAGTACACTCAGCAAATCGAACAACAGGATGCCAGAGACCAAATTGTAATGGTCAATATCGAGAACTCGGTGTATGTGTTGCCTGACTTCAAGACGCCATTGTCGATGTTGAAAGAGCAAGCAGACGTGGCTGCTGAATCTGGATACGGGAAGATTCTTGTTGGTGTGATTGAACACTGGTCCAATTGCTACATCAAAAGAATAGCCAGTTATCAGGCAATAATTGACGACGAATACGATAACTACATGTCCATCTATAACAACGAGGGCTGCTTGATAAAGGAGAGTAAGACCAAACAGCTTTTCCGGAGCTCCAAGAGACGGAAAGAAATCGACCTTGATCTGATGTCTCCGGACGAGCTTGCCAGGATATCTCCTCCCGGATTGATTGAGTACTTGGCTGCTTTGGGAAACACCTTCGAGATCAACACTGACAGACTCCAGGACAAGTTTTTGCCCATCTACAAGGACAAAGTTCACACCTCGTACCAGAACAGTATCGTGCAAAGCTTTGAGGTTACAGTGACACCCAGTATTGATTTGAATGCTCAAATCATCAGGACGATCGTAGATGTCATTGTCAACGACTTATATCCGGCCCTTTCCAAAGTGTTCACCAAGGAGTGGTATGACTCCGGTAACAGTAACCAAATGATGGAGGACGACAGCATGGCTGGCAGAATCGTGGAAACGATTGCTGAGTATATGGAAGAGTTTAGAGGATACACCACCTACGATATTTACGTGGTCACCTTCAATGTGTTATTGGACACGTTCGTGGCTGCGTATATTCGTATTGGGTACGAAAACATTCTTCATGGAGACGGAAAGAGAATCGATCCCAGTGCCACAAAGAAGTACAAGTCCTTCAGTGAGGCTGTTATAAGAGACCTGATCACCTTATACCAGGGACTCGAGAACTTGTTCACCAGGAAAGACACCATGTACCTCTTGAACAGTATGAGAGCCATCGAGTTTTTGGCTGATTTGGGAACGTGCGAGAACCCCATGGAGAATATTCCAAGCATGTGGGAGGCAGACATTCTTCCGCTGTTTTACGACTGTTCCGTGGAGTATGTGAGGGGAGTGTGTTTGTGTAGAAAGGATATGGATAAGAATGAGGTCAACTTGTTGATAAATCAGTTGGTGAAGATAAAGAAGAGCTACCACGAACAAGTGGACCCTCCAAATGTGGCCACTGTGACCTTGAATGATTTCTACTACAATTGACGGGGATGTGTTGCGTGAGGTGTGTTGCGTGAGGTGTGTTGCGTGAGGTGTGTTGCATGAGGTGTGTATGTATATGTACAATATCGTTATTCGTTACTCGCTCTCGTCGGAGGAAGAGTACTCCACGAGCGTGGGCTTGGGTGGTGGGGGAGTTGGAAGTGGAGCTGCTGAAGTTGGAAGTGGAGCTGCTGAAGTTGGCACTGGAGCTGCTGAAGTTGGCACTGGATCTGGGGGTGCTGCCGAAGTTTGCACTGTTCTCACCCGCTTGAGAACCAAAGGTTTCTTCTCAGCCGAAGGAGCCACTCTTTTTGTGCCGTTCGACTTGAACTTGGTGAATGCCTGTTTTATATACTCTTCCTCTACGGAGTCGTTCTTCTCTTGTAAGCCCGTGCTGGTGACGGTTTTTTCCTTGTCTTTGAGTCTGGCGTTTTTGGCTTGTAAATATTCCAAATGTTCCAAAATCTCGTGCTGCCTTTGCTGTTCTTCAAGCTTATCGCCCAAATTCTCCACCAAAGTCCCTTCTCCATCTTTGAGCAGATTGTCTTTCCAGAAAGCGTTCTTCTTTCTGTTTTCTTTCTCCTTCTGGAACTTTTTGTTCTGTTCGTCTTCTTTAATCAACCGCTCGAGGATCTCCTCTTGGGTTTCTTGCACGGGAACAGAAACAGCTTTGGGCTCGAAGTTTCTTTTGGCACCGAACTCCAAAACAAACCCACTGGATTGTGGATGGGTCTTGAACTTGATCAAGTTGTTGCATATAGGACACCTTATAGTGAACAGAAAGATTTTTATATCCAAATATTTCTCTTTGGTGTCCTGCTTGGTAGCATTAAACTTTCTGGAACTGGAGATATACTCGTCGCATTTGAGACACCTCATGGAGAAAGGGGCCAGTAGTCGGACCTTTATGCTTGTGTTGGTCTTCTTCTTGGACTTGGGAACCTTGGACGGGTCCCAGTCCGGAGGATAGTATTTGTTAATAGCTTTCCTCTCAGACATAATGAGATAATGCGCACAGAAATGAGAAGCTGAGCGTAAGAATGGGAGTAGCAGTAGCAGTAAGCCAAATCTACAATCTCTAATATACATAAACTTACACAAGTACATGAAGATATATATTGACTTTTCGTTTAGAAAAAGATTTTATGGATAAAAAGTAAATTAATTAATCTAATCAGCATTTCTTTTAGCAGCCTTCTTAGCAGCTTTCTTGTGAGTACCAAAGATCTTTTTATCTCTGTTTTTCTTTTGTCTTCTTTGTTGTCTGGATGGCTTTTCAACCTTATCAGCTAAACCGTATCTGACTAATCTGTATGCTGGTTCGAATCTCTTGGCATCGGCAACAGATTGGTAGATCAATCCGAATCCAGTGGACTTTCCTCCACCGAATTGGGTTCTGAATCCAAAGACTGAGACGGCGTCCTTTTCGGTCTTGTAGATTTCAGCCAACTTTTCTCTTAATTCGTCCTTGGACACATTGGCTCTGTTTGGGTGTAAGACGTCGATGACGAATTGTCTTCTGGCCAACAATGGGTTAGAAATAACTTTACGAGTTCTGATGGTAACGGCGTCACTCTAAAGGCGTTAGTATGAGGTTTTGAAGAACGAGGAAGGAGTTGTGGGAGGTGAAGAATGTGGCATGAATTTGGGATTTGTGGTTTTGTGTTTGCTTGGAAGCGCTGGCGAGGGATATGTGTTGGTGTGGTTGTGGTTCTGTTGGTGCCATGGGATATGTGTTCTGTTGATGTTGTAAAGATACGAAATTCGAGGTACTTCCTGATTGAAGATGGGCACTGTAAATCAAGGATTAAAGGGCTTCACCACAAGCCACTGGGATATACACTGAGGTCTTACACCACGGGAGTGAATAGAGTGGATGTGTGGATCTTCATACGGCCTCTCTTCCTGGGATTCGGGGTATTCTAATGACATACCATTTTACTGATGTTCCTATATCAAATAAATTCAAGTTACTGAAAAACTTTTTAGCTCACACTAACTGCGCGCAAAATTTTTTGAGAGGCGTGCGCGGGGCCAAGTGAGAATAGCAGTCACGGAGTCATGTGAGGAGGCCCTAGGTGCGTGTGGTGTGCGAGAATGGGGTGCGAGGTGGTCGTGCGAGATGGTCGTGCGAGATGGTCGTGCGAGAACGGGGTGCGAAACTGGTCGTGCGCCTGTGGACCCAAATCGAGGCGTACTGGTCATGTGACCTACACAGCGGGTCACGTGCGCGAGCAATTGCCGCGGATCAACACTCCACTGTACGGGGCAATGAGGATACGGCAATGCGACAACCTAGTGCCCAAAAACGTGACTAACTGGGGTTCAGCAGTGGCACAAAGAGCTACGGAGCCGAACCAGCCGTACAGGCGTCCACGGCACCAACGTGTTTGTGTAAAATCTCGTACTCTCTATTCCTCACGGGTATTCGAGAATACCCATACCGTAAATACCCATACAGTAAATACCCACCGTAAGTCGATTTAAAAGATAATATTCGGAGCAACGCCGAGATCGCATTACCCCAGA
This sequence comes from Yamadazyma siamensis, assembly GCA_030581535.1. Taxonomy (NCBI): domain Eukaryota; kingdom Fungi; phylum Ascomycota; class Pichiomycetes; order Serinales; family Debaryomycetaceae; genus Yamadazyma; species Yamadazyma siamensis. The sequence goes on from JAKTTO010000014.1 coordinate 179,375, forward strand.
CCCCAGGCGGTGATACGACATAGCAATACCGGTCAAGACCCTGAAACAGAAAGACCGGTTATTGCAAATGTCGGATACCGTTGGTGGATCCGGATAATAGCCCCTGATTCCGGATATGTATCGGCAACGTCTTTTTTGGCACTCCACAGACTAATTCGTAACCAGATCTTGCAGATCTTACAGATAAAGTATACTCGTAAATTTATTGAATATGTGCAAACTAACTTATAGCTACCTAACGGCTAACTAACGGCTAACTTATTGAAGAGCAATTCTGACGGCCTTGGTTTGAGTGTAGTTGTCCAAAGATTCCTTACCCATTTCTCTACCGAAACCAGATTGCTTGAAACCACCAAATGGAACAGATGCGTGGAAGTCGTTGTAGGTGTTGGCCCAAACGGTACCGGCCTTCAATTGGTTGGCAACCTTGATGACGTTGTTGATGTCAGCAGAGTGAACACCAGCAGCCAAACCGTAGTCGGAGTCGTTGGCCCATTCAATGACTTGTTCAACAGAAGAGAACTTGGTCACGGCAACAACAGGACCGAAGATTTCGTCTCTGACGATTTGCATATCTTCAGTAACATCGGCGAAAATGGTTGGCTTAACGAAGAAACCTTTGTCTCCGTGTCTTTCACCACCAGTCAAAACAGTGGCACCTTCTTTCTTACCAATGTCGATGTACTTCAAGATCTTGTCGAATTGAGCCTTGGAGTTTTGAGCCCCCATAACGGTGTCTTCTTCGAATGGGTTACCGATCTTGATGGAGTTGACCTTTTCGATCAAAGCCTTGGTCAATTCGTCGTAGATGTCTTCGTGAATGTACAATCTGGATCCGGCACAGCAAACTTCACCGGTGTTGTAGAAAATAGAGCTGATAATGTTGTTAACGGTTTTTGGAATATCGGCGTCAGCGAAAACAATATTTGGAGACTTACCACCCAATTCCAAGGTCACCTTCTTCAAGGTTTCAGAGGCGTTCTTCATGATGTGTTTACCAACAGCAGTGGAACCAGTGAAAGAAATCTTGGACACTTTAGGGTGTTCGGTCAATCTGTTACCAACGGTCTTACCGAAACCAGTGACAAAGTTGACAACCCCGTCAGGGAAACCAGCTTCTTTGGTCAATTGAGCAACGTACAAAGCAGATAAAGGAGTAGATTCAGCGGATTTGAAAACCATGGTGTTACCAGTGGCAGCAGCAGGTGCCAATTTCCAGGTCAACAACAAGAGAGGGAAGTTCCAAGCGACAATGGATCCACAAACTCCAATAGGTTCTCTTCTGGTGTAGTTGAAGTGAGAGTCTCCGGTTTCAAGCAAGTCTCCGTTGATTTTATCGGCCCATCCAGCAGCAGATCTCAAACATTGAGCAGCAAGAGCAACATCACCTCTGGCGTCATTGATTGCTTTACCGTTATCCAAAGCTTCAATGTGAGCCAAGGTTTCACTGTTCTTTTCGTACAAATCAGCTAATTTGTACAAAGCTTTGGTTCTTTTAAATGGATCTCCAGTAGCCCATCCACTGGATTTGAAAGCTTTAGCAGCAGCTTCAACTGCGACATCAACATCTTCCTCCAAACCTTCGTAAACTTCAGTGATTGGTTCTTCAGTTGAAGGAGAAATGGTGGTGAAGGTTTTCTTTTGCTTAGGGTACACAAACTCGTTATTGATGAAAATACCGGTTGGTTGTTCGTAAGAAGTACCGTTTGGTAAATTGATGGAAACCAGTAAAGGCAAAGAAGAATTTAATCTAATTTGGTTTACCACCGACGATCTATTTGCAACCAAGTTCTTAGTGACACTTTTAAACATTGTTGAATATAACAAAAAACATTTTGGTAGGATCAATGGTCCTTTTTATAATTTTCGTTTCATGTGAGGGGAAATTCGGTATAGTGTCCGATACCGACGATATTAAGCAAAGAAAAAAGGCCTTTGGGTATTTTAAAAAAAATAAAATCCCCTAATTGGGTGGGTGTCGAAGTTTAACTCCGAAACACCTTTTTTTTGGGGACCGGGTCACCCACTTGAAGATGGTGTTTTTACTCCTCAATTGGCTGGACGTCGCTCCACTTTGCCATTGGTATGGGCTCACAAGTTGTGCAAGTTTCAACAGGGGCACAATTGCAAAACACTCCATCTTCCCCCACGCTCGGCCACTGATTACCACAATCACTCAAATTCGGTCCTTCATTGCGCCGCGACATTCGACTTTGCGTGCAACATTCGACTTTGCATTTACCAACGAATCAAATCTAATTCCGGCCTTTGGTCGGTCCCACCCCAACTCCGAACCTGTTTTTTTTCCTTGGAGACGACTGTATACACCGTGGGGGTTGTAATAACAGTTGCATTCGTTTGGGATTTTAACCCCAACGATGCCACTCGAACTTCTCATCTAATCACCGAGCGTCGCCAACGTCACTTGAGTTTGTCGGTGACGCTTGCATTAGTTGACAATTGCTGAGAGTATACGACACTGTTACTTGCAAACGATTTCTCAGCTCAACGGTTAATGTGTGATGGGCTTAGTAATTCGTCGGCCGGCGCTTTTGTTCCAAGTCCGTGGTTGTGGTTGGACCGGATATTAGTGATTTAAAGTCCGAACACTTTTTCATATGGATCCTCCAGAAATTCCGGGTGTGGTCCCCTGCATGATTGGCTAATGTTCAAGTTTTGGTGGCGTAAATCTTTGGTTGGGTGTGCAATTCTAAACACCGAATTTCATGTCCGGGTGCATTTGCTGAGACCCACACTCAAGAATGAAACCTGGGGATGATGATGTCGTGGGATTACGTAAACGCGCGCGTTGGGTCTGGGTTCTGGCTGGGGGGCCACCTGGGTCCCAGGTGGGGGCACTCGTGCGCTCACCTGTTTGTGCGCAGGTGGACAAGTGCGCCAGGTGGAAAAGTGCAAGGTGGAAAAGTGCGGCCGGTGACACAAAATGGCCACCCACGGCCGATTCCACCAAACCTTGTGTCGCATGCTTACGTAACAATACGCGCGTGTATGTGGGTGTGTGGGCCAAAGTCGCGCTCCTCACGTACTAACTAACAGCCATGTCTCAAGTATGGCGAAGAGGACCCGTTTGTGGAGTGGACAATTGTCCCTCCCGATTGTACGCCACCCGTGACGGGCAGAAGATATGCCAGTATGGCCACGTGCTCGAGGGAGACATCGAAATCAATGACGACGACGGCGAGTTCACCCAAACCAGGAGACTTCAAATGCGAGTCAACGAGGTTGGTAATTTGGTTCACAAATCCCAGGTCGATAGAAACGGAAAGGCGTCCGAGAAACGCGTGTCAGGTAACCAGGCCAAGGAGTTGGTGCTAAGGTGCCTTCAAATCATCCTCAAGGCACAAGTCAACGGCATAGTAGACGAGCTTTACGGTAAAGACGAGGCCTTCAGAAAACAATTGATGCTAGCGGTTAAATACAACTGGATAAAACTCTTGGAGTCATACATAAGAAACGACTCCATGCACAACCTGGAGCACAAGTTCCAGGTGAAACTGAAGACGAAAATCCCCCTGGTGATGAATTGCGTGTTTGTGGTGTATTACTCCATTCTACAACTCAACTCGTATCCCATATATTTGAGTGATTTGATCGAGTTGGTGGCGTCAAACAAAGTGCCTGCCGTAAGGACATCGCACTTGGTGCCAAAGTCGTATTTGACCAAGCTTGGGATCGACCAGCACCTGGTTATCCAGCTCACAAGTCTAACAGAAGACTCGTTCTACGCGTATTATAAAAAGGTGGCACTCAAACTCGACATTTCTGTCGACACAGACGTGGTGTACTTCTACCCCTTTATCTTCAACACTCTTTTCGAGACTCTTTTGCTACCAAACAGCATGGAGCTATTTTGCATGGTGCACCATTTGAGCCAAAACCTCCAAATCAAGCTTCACTACCCCAAGACCTCTGGAGTGAGGGTCACCATACAGCCAGACTCCATGGTGGTGTGCTTGATTGTGATGATCGTCAAGATATACTTCATTTATTTGAACAACAAAATGGACTACAAGAAGTGGCTAACCAACTTGGCTCAACTCAAGCACGACGACGACAAAGTGGACTTCCTCAACAGGTTGGACACCGAGTCTGCGTATGACTTGGCCCACTGGAGCGACGCCAAGATCACAAACTACTGTAATTACCTTGACGATATCTACCTCAAGTATAACGTGGGAGCCCGAGGCGAGTCCAACCGACAAAACGCCATCATGATGGACAGATTGTTCCAGATCTTCAACGAAGATGAGTTTGAGAGAGACAGAAACGACGACAACGACACTCTCGTCATAGGGAATCTCAAGAGCTACAACGCAGACAATATCGAGCCCGTGACTCCCCGTGACATCCACGTAATCGAGAGTTTCTTGTTCAAGATGTTTTCCAAGAAGCTTTTTGTCAGTCCCCACAAGCTCTTGGCCCAGTACGAGGCGTTGGAGCGACTTATAGCCAAGTCATTTTAGTTATGTGTATTATATAATGTATGAGCCATGGAGTTTTCGCCTGTTTCAGGGGGCTTTGTGGTCCGGTGGCCACTGGAGCAGAGTCACTGGAGTGGAGTCACTGGAGTAGAGTCACTGGAGTAGAGTCACTGTGGCCACTGGACCCAAAGACCTAGTCTGTAATCTAGTCACGTGCCTCTCTATATCTTGCACCCAAACGCGACTACCAATTTGACATTCATGAGTGAAGAGCTTCTCGATACGCCAGAGCCCCAGACTCGCCGTGGGTCCGTGGAAGACTCCGACGTGGGTGTGCAGGCCCACAATGACAGAGTCCCAGAAACAAACTCTCTTTCTGACTCCAACGCAATCGACAACGAACCTGGCACCAGTTTCGCTACCTCGCCAGGCACGAGTGTTCCAGTGTTTCCTGTTCCACACACAAACACACACACAAACACAGACACAGCATCCACAGAAACCCGAAATACGCATCTACACTACACGCCCTTCGATCCCAACGACTTCAAGTACGTCACCCAGCACAAAAAAGTGAGTGCCAAAGCCATCGACAAGTTTTGGGAGCCGTTGGACTCGTCGGCCGAAAAAGACCTCGACAAGATTCTCGAGATATCCCTACACAAGGCCATCGACAGGTACAACGCCAGCACTGAACCCACCAAGAAATCGGCTGCTTCTCAGCTCTTGAATCAAACGTGGACTTCCAATCTCAACAGTTCTTTCAAGACGCGGCTTCGAATCACCAAACTCCCCAGAAAGTCGTCCATGCACGGCAAAAACACCCTCCTAGACGAGAACCAGCATATACTCAACTACGACCTCCTCAAGAGGCGAAAAAAGTACCTTGAAACCTTTCTTCTGGCGGAGGATAAGCAGTTAAAAGCCCTCACCAATTCATACAACCAATTGGAGCTCAAGTACAGGTCCGACAAAGCGTACTTGGAGGAGTTCAAGGAGACCATCAGGTCCAACGAGACCCGTATGGCACAGGAAATCGCCAAAATCAAACTCAAATACAACATCACCTCCCCCGTTTCACCCGAACTGTGTATTCTGGGACCATCCAAGTTCATTCCCCACGAAGACGACGAGATCAAAGACGTTTTGCACCAACTAGACACGCACCTCAAGAAGGCCGTGGGCTACGACGACCTCCTTCAGCTCAACGAAAGACTACAGGCGTTCCAGAACCTCTTGGATATGAGTTAGTGTCATGAAAACGTGTATTTGAGTTACGACTACGAACATTATCCCACAAACACCCACAAAACAGTCACTCTGTACTCCACGGCCGGTTTTTCGGTGGCATCAGTTCCATTGTCCTCTGTTCCTTTGTCTCCTTTCCCACTGGCAGTTTGATCTCCATACGAATCAACTATGGCACCCACCGTGTCCTTCTTTTCCACTCCCGTCTGGCCCTTGATACGCACGTTCAAATAGCCGTCCTTCTGCGACTCCCACACGGCACCCAACTTGGTTGCTACGTCCAAGTCGATGTTGGTGTTCTGAACAGAGATGTTAGTGGTATGAACTATGAACTTGTGTTTGGACGACTTGGCACCGAGCTCCTTCAACAACTCCGGGGTAATTGAGTCCACGGAGTGGCTCTCCAAGAGTTTCTGGACCACGTGCCTCACGTACTCCGCCGTAACGGGGCTTTCTTGTGACAGTGGGTCGCTTACTTCAACCACCCCAAACGTCATAAGTGAATTTCGCTCAGTGGCTTTCGCGTACTGAAGTTCGCGGGTGCTTTCTATATGAACTTTTTCAAGAAGAAGCACGAGGATGAAGCTCTGGTGTTCAGCAACGCCACCGGCACTTCCAGTGGAGCCACCAGTGCCTCAAGCAAAGCCGGGTCGGGAAAGTCCACGACGCAACTTATAAAGTGCCATGTCCCCTTCAACACGCCGGTAAATGCGATTAAACCTCCGCACACCGAGCTCTCGGAACACGAACAGGCCAAATACGACGAGGTTTTAAGGCATTTTCATGAATACATCACCAGGAATATCCCCGTTTCCGACCACCCCGGTGCCGATACACACCCTCTCGTCCTCGAGGAGAAAGCTTGGCTCACCAGAGAGTGTTTTCTTCGGTATTTAAGAGCCACCAAATGGAAAGTAGAGGCTGCCATCAAAAGAATAGAAGAGACAATAGTTTGGAGAAGAACCTTTGGAGTAGTGAACATCCCAGGAGTCACCGACCCGAAGAAACTCATCACCAAAGAGCTCGTGGAGCCGGAAAACGTCACCGGAAAGAACTTGATGATTGGCTACGATAACGATAATAGGCCGTGTCTCTACTTGAGAAACGGTTATCAGAACACAAGTGCGTCCATTAGACAAGTGCAGCATCTCGTGTTCATGTTGGAGCGAATCATCCACTTCATGCCCCCAGGACAAGACACACTTGCGTTAATGACTGACTTCAAAGCTGCGCCCAGTGAGTTGAAATTGTCAGCCAAATTTCCTTCCATTTCCACTTCCAAGCAGGTTCTCCACATCTTGCAGCACCACTATCCAGAAAGGCTCGGAAGAGGACTTTTCACCAACATTCCGTGGATCGGGTACACCTTCTTCAAACTCGTGGGTCCGTTCATAGACCCTTACACCCGTCTGAAGACGATCTACGACCAGCCTTTTGAGAACTTTGTGCCCAAAGAGCAGTTGGACAAGGAATTCAACGGGCTCTTGGACTTCGAGTATGTGCACGATGTCTACTGGACAGAAATGAATCGGATGGCAGATAGGAAGTATGCCAATTACATGAGTAACTTCGAGAGCATGGGCGGTAGTATCGGTATGAGCGAGTATGAGTTGAGAATGGGATACGATAAACAGTAGGATTAGAATAGACGGTTTGTGGATTCACAAATAGTGTAGATTCACATATTCACAGAAGTTCATATACTCATAAATGTGAATTTCGCCAATTTACAGTACCACGTACAAAAATGATTAAATTCGTAAAATCCACAGAACTACACAGAAACCATACAGCAACCACACACTAAGGTACGAGCCTCATAGCGTTCTAATTACTAACAAATTTACAAAATTTACAACACGTGTGTGGGAAGTGACTCAGTACATCATAGTGACTCGGTTCGCATATTTTTCAGTAATGTTTTGCTCCATCACCATCATTTCCCATGGGGACGACCTTTCTGCAGACACCATAGAAACTGTGGAAAGAACCCTCACAGACCAGGCCGGAGTGTCTGTTGAGTCACACAAGAGGTTGTCATCTAGAGCATATGATCTCAGCGTAAGTGTTGGAGATTTCGCATCTACCCATGACTTCATCAAACTGTCTTTTGATAAAGACACCGGCTACGATGTGATCATCCAGCCTTCAGAAACAAGAAAGAACAAACAGTTGTTCATATTCGACATGGATTCCACCTTGATTTACCAGGAAGTCATCGAGTTGATTGCTGCTTACGCCAATATCGAAAAAGAAGTGGCCGAAATCACAGAAAGAGCCATGAATGGAGAAATCGATTTCACAGAGTCCTTGAGACAGAGAGTGAAATTGCTTCAGGGAATAGATAGCACCACCATCTGGGAGGAGTTGAAGCACAAAATCAAAATCACCAACGGTGCATATGAGTTGTGTAAGGCATTGAAGAAAACTGGGTGTATAATGGGTGTGTGCTCTGGAGGATTCATCCAATTGGCCGAGTACGTCAAGGACCAGTTGGGCTTGGACTACGCATACGCCAATGTCTTGGGAATCGATGCCAATAACGTTTTGGATGGAACTGTTATCGGAGAAACTGTCAATGCTGAGAAGAAAGCACAACTTTTACTTGAAATTGCTGCCAAACACAACATCGACCCAAATAACGCAGTGGCTGTCGGAGACGGTGCAAATGATCTTGTTATGATGGAAGCAGCAGGATTCGGAGTGGCGTGGAATGCCAAACCTAAAGTCCAGAAATTGGCTCCTTCCAAATTGAACACCAAATCTCTTGCAGACATTCTCTATATAATGGGATACACCGAACACGAAATTGAGCTGTTGACTAAGTAAATAGATTGTAGATAGACTCATGTCAATTGAAAATAGACATACTGCTTAATTGAGTTCCTTTCTGTGTTTTCTACTTAATTGAGTTCCTTTTTGTCCTCTCTACTTATTTAGTTCCTTTATTTGTCCTCTCACCACCCCCACCACGGCGTTGGATAGTAGGATTTGGTCTCCTTCCTTGAGATCTGAGAGTTTGATAGACCCTTCTCTGACGAGTTTCTTCTGAATTAATGCCCTTCTTGTCACCCCACACAAACACCCAGAGTCAAGCGTGGGAGTGACCCAATTTCCATCTTGGTAAACAGCCACATTGGTGATCGACCCCTCCATCAAAAGGCCCTCATGGTTTCCAAATATCACCTCTTCTTTGCCAGCTCGGGTGCCTGGGAGACACCTTTCTCTCGCTGCAGTGTAATGGGGACGATAAGTCGTTTTGAAAGACGTGAACGGGGATCCCATAAGAGGGGTTCTGTCGATGTACACATCCCACACTTCGTCTTCGTTTATGTCTTGGTCGAATCCTCGAAACAAGTTGGGTCTTTCAATAGTGTCGTATAATTCTATGCGGCATTGTCCTGTGAGGGCCGTGAGTAATCTTATACGCAAAGGTTTTCGAACATCAACGCCACTTTCTCCGATAGCGTCCTTGATCTGAGCAAATATCTCTTCCTCTCTGATGTCTGTTTGTGTAGCTACTTGTTTTGAAAAGAAATAGAATGTCTTTTTAAGTCTTTGAATATGTTCTGGAAATAGGAATAATGAATCGGCATTAATGTCTGCTGCTGATTGGGTTTTTTTGGGAGTGATGAGAGGGTCGTATCGTATCGTCGAGAGAATCTGGAAGTCAGTAACATTCTCGTCGTGATCGAGGTACTTGTGGAGCAATAGGTCGGCGGCTGTGGCGTATTCTTCCTGAGAGAACGACATGGTTGTGGTGAGATTCAATTTGGGATCGAGCGAGGGAGAACTAGGGCGAGGCGAAATGCGGTAGGGCGAGGAATAGAGCGAGGGACAGATATTTTGGCCAGAGGATGGTGCGAGGCTGAGACAAGAAGTGGACTAAAGCCAACAAGAATAACACCAGAAGACGTTGAGTGGCAAACACAACACTCCCGTATCACCAGAATCCCACTTGGGACCACCCACAGTCCCAACCCCCCCAAAATTGGCGCCCTAGATAATCAAATCCACATTTTCGCTATCTTCCAAAAAAAGTTACACAAAAGCACTTGTGCACATCCACAAACGCAAATAAAATCGAATCCACAGGTGAAGAGTAATTATATTAACCATACATTCCTAACAATTAGACCCACCAAGAGTATCAATAACCCGCCCCTGCCAGCTATAGTACTTACTCATGTCCACGTGATGCTTTTTACCAGATCCAGCTTCATACATACTGCATCCATAGATATAAGCGTATGGAGGAGTATATAAATGCAACGATACCGAAACTTCAGATTCCGGATTTGATATTTTATGAAGACCGATAGTGTCGGATATGTATCCCACTTCTTGTGACTGCAAAACTGACACCTTCTTTGGAGTCAAACATCCCTCATCAGTTGGAACATCGTACAATGATTCCGTCAAACTTCCCTTAAGAATCTTCATGCAACAGTGGGCATTAGCGTGGTCGTGAATAGCACTTCCTCTTCCGGGAGACCAGCACAAAATCAACAAATTAGCATTACCGTTAATATTGATTATCCCGTTTCTAGTATATGGTCTTGAAGGATCGTGCAAACCATATTTTTGCCAGTCTTCATCTTTAGCTTCGTATTGTTCCATGAGTGCTTTGATGTGGTCAACGTCGATTTCATCCGATGATAACCCTTTGTCCTTGCCCAATATGTCTTTTAGGTCCATTATCAATTTTCCCAAACCGTTATCAGGAATTTCCTCAGCATCATAATCCACAAAAGTGAAATCACATTCCTCCTGAGAATCACAAGATGAGTCTGGCGATAATGGGAGATGTGTAGATTCTATCTTAGAAGGAAGTGGATGAGTATTAGCGGGTATAGCAGAAAACATTGTAGAGTTAATGTAATTTGCAAAGGTGATTGTGAGAAATCCAAACCGATTTATGTTTTCGCTGGGCGGCGTGACCCGCTCAGGTGGGTGCCAACGCACACAACCTCCGCTCGAATTGATTGGCCAAGGACGGCAAAGCGGGGCCGCCTCGGGTCGCGCACGTCCTCTCCGCACGTGTGGTGGTGCAATAATTTGCTCAATGGGGTGACAATGACGGGATGCCACCCGCCTAATTCCCGTGCCCGTTTGTTAGGCACCGGCCGCTCCAAAGTATGCGTCATCCTTGTAGTTAAAAATCTTCACTTTTTCTGCCAGAATTTCATCATTTATTCAAATAGGTTCTGACTATCGTACCTACCGTATACAACAGCATATTCAATACCAACGCCACCGCATTTTCTAGAGGCCTTTCTTTCACTTACTAACGCTTCGTTTAACACCTTGGTTGCAAAAAAACACCTACATTAAATCCACAACGAGCCACAGTTTCTACATACAGACATGGCTGCAAATATACGATTTGGGGATGGTGATGAACACGATATCGGATTGGATCTCGACCCGGCGTGTAGATCAGACCTAGCGTCACATGACCTGACTATTGCAGAGTTTATAGCCGAACAAGACACCATAGTGGCCGACGAAAACGGCACCGTTTGGCGAAAATTGTGGGCCAAATTCGAGACAAAGCTCATTCGAGATTTCACACCTGGATATTTTGTAAATGTAATGGCCACCGGGATCTCGGCTGCTATCTTGCACAACTTCCCCTACCCTTCACAGTGGATGCACGTGCTCCTGTATGTGATGTGGGGGTTGTGTATTTTTTTCTTCATCACTGGGTTGGTGTTTATGGTTGCATCTGTGATAAGATATCCACGAAACTTGTACAAATTCCACACCAACCCAAAAGTGGCGCCGTTCATGGGGTGCTTTGCCATGGGATACAACTCGGCCGTCAACATGCTATACTTCACGCTTGGGTCCCGGTGGATCGTGGGAATTTTCGTTCTCTGGTGGATCTCGGTAGTGCTTTGCTTGTACACTTCATTTGTGATCTTCTACTCGACGTTCATTGCCAAAACAAAACACAAGAAGTTCTACCACCCGCTGAACATAAACGCCACCTTGCTTCTACCGATCGTGGCCCTAACTGTCACGTCGTCGGCCGGCCAACTCATAGTACCGAGCTTACCCTCACTGACACTTCAAGCTGTAACTACCATCTTCAGCTTCATTCTCTGGGCCAACGCCATGGCCATGTCCTTCATCGTGCTCACGGTCATCGTGTACAAGTACGTGGTGTACCGGATTCCGTCCACGGACTTGGTGTTCACGACGTTTATTCCCATTGGGTTTTTGGGCCAGGGTGCGTTTTCCATCCTTTTGTGTGGCCGGAACTCCAAGCTCATCTGGGGCTCCGGCACCGAAACGGTCTCCTCAGCTGCATTGGACGCCCTCGAGTCCCACATACTCTCAGTTTTGTGTAATGTCACCGGGCTCTTTCTCATTTCATTTGGCTACTTCAACAGCTTCATAGCCGTGGCCTCGGTGCTCACCAAAATCGTCACTGCCCATCCCAACCAACAGCATGTGATACACAGGAACCAGGGGTGGGCCAGGATCTTCAACGGGATGCTCAAATACAACAAAGGGTTCTGGGCCATGACGTTTCCTCTCGGAACGATGGCCATCAGCAACACCCAGTTCGGCGTTTCCACGGGATTAGTGCCGTTCAAGGTCGTGGGGGCTCTCTACGGGGCTACCACCATTGTGGTTACCGTTGGGTGCACATGTGGACTCTTGTACCATTTTTTCCAGGACGTTGTCACGTGCACGAGACCATCAATACCTAATTAATATATTTATCTCCACTAGCGTTACTTACATTACACCCGTTCCACTCCTTGACAGCACATCTTCATCTACAGCTCCCTTCCACTCCTTGAAAGTTCTCTGCTGCACTGATGCTTCTAATACGGACGGAACCGCTTTCTTTCTCTCATCACCTTCACCCGTTCCTGGTCGGCCTTGAACTTACGCAACAAGTCGTTCATTTCCTCCTTCTTCTTCTCCCTCAACTGGAACCTGTAGAAGTCCTCTTTCTGCTTCTTCTTCATCTTTTGTTTGGCCTTTTCACTTTCTGCTTTGGCAGCTGCCAGCCTTTGCTGACCCAAAATTCCAGCTTTTGTTTTTCTTTGTGGCCCCACCACCAACGTGAACCCATCTTCATCCACAAGTTCTCTTTGGTTTTTGAATTGCTCGATGGACTTCTTCTCTGCCTCGTCAAAGTCTGCTAATGCTTGGTGAACTTCACTGCTGAGGTCGTCAATGTCCAAAACCGCTTGCTGATACTTTGCAAGGAAGTACTTGGAGCCCGAGAGACTGTTGTCCACGGGCCAGGTTATGATCTTGGCTTGTTTTGCTATTTGTTTGAGGTTATTGAGTGCCAATTGCAATGCTGATTTGTCTATAAATGTGATTATGCCACAGTCTTTAGGAAGTTTGGATCTTGTTTCGTCGACTTGACTGGGGAGATCGAGATCCGACGTGAGTTTACACAAGTCCAAAAACACATCCTCTGCGGTATCTGTCAAGTAACTGGGAGAAAAAGACTCGATGGTGGCTCCTATGGCTATTTCCAGGAACAATTTTTTTAGCACTGGTAAAGTTGTGGATCCGGGTAGATTGCACAAAAAAATGGATCTAGAATCATTTGAGTCCTTTGACTCGTGCTTCTTGAAGAAGATATGGTGGGTGGTGGACTTCGATATGGCCACCGGGAGGATTTTATATCCTTTGATTTCGGTTACAGACATGGTGAATTTTTTATGCGCAGAGATGAGATAGATGGAGATGGGGCGAGAGCTCGTGCGACGGCTCGTGCGAGCACCGTCACAGTAGCTTGCACCGGCACAGTAGCTTGCACCTGAAGAGCACCCGTAACACGCCACAGCAGAGAATATTGAACAATCTATACATGTGATATCCAGACTACACACCCGAGCATTACACTTACACACCAATGCTCCCAAAGAACCAATAGTGTCACGAATATCATGTTCACAAAATCACAATGTGTCAAATGTGATTCTCACTGATTACTGCGAGTCCATTCGCAACCTCTTCTCGTCACCCACGATGGACTCTTCTCTTCTCTGATACCCACTCTCGTACGTATCAGCCTCACCTCTATACACCGGCAGACTGTGCCTCATATTTCCCCATCACTGGCTTATTACTGCACTATTCTTCCTTCCACTTTACCAGTAGGTTACGACCTTCTCAGTTCGCACAAAAATTTTTCAACTCACCATGGATAAAGAAACGCTTCTTAAGGCATTAGCTGGCACTCTTGATGCTCTGAACCTCCAAGTTCGTAGACAGAGTGAAGAACAGCTACGTTACTTTGCCGAGCAACCAGGTTTCACCGCGTATTTACTCGACTTGTGTACCGAACAAGGTGTCCCCCAAGGTGTTCAAATCAGTGCTACTGTTCTATTCAAAAATAGAGTCAACAGTTACTGGATCGTTAGCGATGAGAAGTACGCCGCCACGGCCATCAGACCAGACGAAAAGTCTACCATAAAGTCGAAGTTGCTCGAAGCACTCGTCAAAACCAACAAGAACTCCAGAATAAGATCCCAATTGGCGCTTGCTGTTTATTCGATTGTGAATGCCGAGAAGTGGGAAGGATTCAATGAAATAATCAACACGTTGTTGAACTCGGGAGACGTAGACCAAATCGGTGCAGGTTTAACGTGTTTGTACCAATACTCCAGAGCCTACAGATGGTCGAGTCTTGATTCTTCTAATCCTATTCTTGAGGAAATAGCAAACGAATTGTTCCCTACTCTTGAAACCTTGGCTGAAAACTTATTGAACGATGATTCTGAAGTCAGTGACGAGTTGTTGTACCTCGTGGTCAAGATTTTCAAATTCACCACATACTCCACATTACCAGCTTACATCAAAGACCACAATAAGTTGGGCAAATGGTGCCAATTTCAAATAACCTTGATCAACAAGCCTTTGCCTGCTAAGGTGATGGCTGAATCCAGCTCTGAAGAGAGGGCTTTGAACCCAAGAATCAAGGCTGTTAAATGGTGTTTTGCCAATCTCCATAGACTTTTGAGTCGTCACGGAGGTGGGTTCAGTACCAGACAAAAAGGTGATAACCCTTTTGCAGAGTTTTTCCTTTCGACATTCGTACCTGAAATCTTGAAAGTGTACTGGAGCATCATCGAAAACTGGTCAGTCAAAAGAGTGTGGTTATCGGAAGCATCTTTGTACCATATGATTGCATTTTTAGAGCAATTGATTGAGGATAATGCCTGGAATTTGATCAGTGGGGAGATGGAAGCAATCTTAAGACACTTGATTTTACCTACTTTGGTTGCTACTGACGAAACCGTGGAGTTATACGAGGACGATCCTGAAGAATACGTGAGAAAGTTCTTCGACATTAACAGAGAAAGCAATACTTCCGACGTTGCATCTATCGGATTTGTGTACAGATTATCTTCCAAGAAGTTCGAAGTGACTGTCAACTTGATTCTTTCAATTCTTTCAGAAATTTTCGATAAACGTGCAAAGAACAGAAACGATCCGGAGGCCGCAAAACAAGTGGAAGGAGCTTTGAGATTATTGGCCACCATTTCCTATAAATTAGAGAAAAAATCCAGTCCTGTTGCAGGACAAATAGATCAATTGATCTATGCTTACGTATACCCCGAATTATCCGAAGAAACCATAAAGACTGCTCCATATTTGACTGCAAGAGCTTGTGATACCATTGCTATGTTCCTTTACACTTACCAAGACACAAACATTTTGCAGCAAATCTTCTCTGGAGTTATAACGTGCTTCCAAAAAGAAGATCATTTGCCAATCAGATTGACAGCTGTTGATGCTTTGAGGACTTTGGTTGACAACGATGCAGTGGCCGATCATATTGCTCCGCAGGTTCCACAATTAATGGGAACGTTGATTGAGATGACTAAAACCTTCGAAAGTGACACTTTGACGGGAGTCATGGAATCGTTTGTGGAGAAATTTGGCCAACATCTCGAACCTTATGCCAACGATTTATCCGCAAGATTATCGGAACAATTTCTCCGTAATGCTCATGAGCTCTTGGAACAGGAATCTGGAGGCAACCATGGGAACGTGGATATCGATAAAGAGTACCAAGCTAGTGGTATATTGAAGACTTTGACCACTTTAGTGGTGGCAATGTCTTCGTCACCAGCTGTTGCAGCAGGACTCGAGCCCATTTTGAAGAATTTGATTGTTTCTGTCATTCAGAACGCTCAAATCACATTCTTACCCGAAGTAATCGAGATTTTGGAAAGCTTGATCTTCACCACCAATACTGTTTCCCCATTAATGTGGGAGCTTTACGATATTTGTATCGCATGTTTCGATACATATGCATACGAATTCTTCGATAACTTCACCACGTTTTTCGAAGCGATCATCTATTACGGATTCACTCCAAAAAATGTCACCATAGAAAATCTGCAAGTTCAATCTTTGATAACCGTTTGTTTTGGTGTTTTGAAGAGTGACACCGTCGAGCCTATGTTTGCTCATTCAGCCTTCGAGCTTCTCGAATTGACTATTCTTGCATTGGGAGATAGGTTCAAACCCTTCTTACCAACCTTTTTAAATGAGATCTTCCAAATCTTTGCTAATTTGAAAGCTCAAGATGCATTCGATGGATACATGTTACACCATTTATCGATCGTGAGAATTTTCTTTACAACCATATTTGTGGACCCCAACACCACAGTTCAGTTTTTGAATAGTCAGAACTTCACCGGCAATTTCTTCAAGTTGTGGATCGAACATTCAGATGATTTTCAGAGTGTGTACGGATGTAAGCTCCAAATCTTGAGTTGCATTGGACTATTGTTTGTTGGAGATATCACGTTGTTACAAGACCAAGATTTGATTGGCGAAATCACCGACTTGTTAGTTTCAAACATCGAAGTATTGCCCCACGCCATAAAAGCAAGACAAGACATTCAGAATAAGGATTATGGAATCAGACAGTTCGTGAATGAAGATGAAGAAGAATTCGCATACGAGGACGACTTCCTTGCAGATGAGGCTGAACTAGAAGCTTTGAAACAGACGCCTATCGATGAAATCAACGTTTACGAAGAGTTTGTCACCAAAATGCAATTGGTACAACAACAAAAGCCCCAAGTTTATGAAGAGGTCACTGCTAGATTGAACGAAGAACAAAAATCGATCATATCTGCAGTGTTTGAGACATTCACCAAGGCGAAGGCCCAAGCTCAAGCCCAAGGCCAAAACCCACACAACCAATAGATAGTGACTTACGATTACATATCGCTAATTTACATGTCAGTCAAACACTAACTCTGGCCGAAACCACGTAATAAACGCCCGTATGAGTGTCGGTCACTACACATACTGGCTAGAAGCGTTCGGCTTCAAAAGCACGCTTCTAGCTTTAACTGGATCAAGTTCTGGCTGGCACAGGCATACTCGCACGCAGTTGCAGATTCGCATTATCAGAGCAAATCTATCTACGAAGGCAATATGTTCTCAGGATTCGGATCAGGAGTTTTCGGGGGTGGAGCGTTCATGCCTGTGAACAACAAGTTCGAGGACTACTTCAGGTGCTACCCTATTGCCATGATGCCAGATAACATCAGAAAAGACGACGCCAATTTTGGAGGCAAGATCTTTCTTCCCTCCTCAGCATTAAATAAGCTTACACAGTTACACATTCGGTACCCGATGCTATTTGAGCTCTTGAATGAAACCAACCAGAAAATCACCCACAGTGGGGTGCTAGAGTTCGTTGCCGAAGAAGGAAGGTGCTATATTCCCCAGTGGATGATGCAAACACTCGAATTACAGCCCGGTCAGTTGGTACAAATATCCAATTGTGACTTGCCACTAGGAAAATTCGTCAAGATCGAGCCCCAGTCAGTGGACTTCTTGGATATCTCTGACCCCAAGGCGGTTTTGGAGAACGTTTTGAGGAAGTTTTCCACCCTCACGGTCGATGATATCATTGAAGTCAACTATAACGACACCATATATGGAATCAAAGTGTTGGAAACGAAACCAAACTCGTCCAACCACGGGATATGCGTGGTGGAGACCGACTTGGAGACGGATTTTGCCCCTCCCGTGGGGTACGTGGAGCCGGAGTATAAACCTCAAGTGCAGGCTCCTTCCACAAACCCTATAAAACCGTCGGTTACTAAGGGTGTGGGCTCCTCAACTATGGCCAAAGCTTTGAATTACGCAAGCATAGCTGCCAGCACCAGCACAAGCTCGTTCAAAGGGTCGGGCCAGAAGCTTTCAGGTAAAGCGGTGGATTCCAAGCCCAAAGAAGTCACGGTGGATGATTTGGATCTCGATGGACCTCCAGCTCCCTTCCCTATTGCAGAAAATAAGTTGTTCTTTGGATTCCCGGTGGTGTTGCCTACGCCAGAAGCGACAGACGAAGAAACGGATTCCAGTAAGAATGCATTCACAGGAGAGGGACAAAGTCTAAGGCAGAGCAAGAAGAGAAAAGACAAAAACCTGAAATACCCATCTCTTAAAGACCACAAACGAAGCCCAGAAACCATCGAGATCGATTGAAACTACCATCATTTACATTAAAATCTACAGATTTTCTACAGATTTTCTACAGATTTATTCTCTTGAAGAAGGGATGAAAACATCGTTATCTTGTTCTATGGCCCTCTTGGTATGATAAACGATATCGGTGGATTCCCATGGATATGCGATCCAACAGTCTGGAACAGATCTGGCGGCGAAGTAGTTACCACCATTGATGATTTCATCAGGCAAGTCAGCTTTTTTAGGTTTCTGCTTATCGTGTAATACAAAAATACCAAATGTAGTATCATTGGGATCTGCATTCTTTGCTTTTGCTTGTTCTGCAACGTCCTTCTTCAACTCAGAAACTGCGTAGTGTAAGGTTGTTCTGGTGTCATCAACTTCATCGATGATCAAAACGTTCTTACCCACCAAGTCAACTTTGGATTGATTATAATCGATCCATTGAGTTCTCACGACAGTGGTACCAACTTTTTCTTCAGTGTCACCATAAGTGTCGATATCCTCATACAAAGACAAGATGATGGCCATGATTCTCACATTTGGCTGACCTGGTTCTTTCAAGAATGATCTCAACATACGAGCAGGAATGAACCCTCCTCCACCAATTGCAATGATGAGATCAGGCTTAAATTGCTTGATTTTGTCAGCACTTTCTTGACATAATTGGTGTACATTGTTATACGAAATGTACATTTTGGTGCTTTCTACGTCTGCGTCTGTCATGGTGTAAAAATGGTGAGCTTCAATAAACTTAAAGGGGTTGAATACCCAAGTATAAAAAGAGTTTTTTAGGCCTTATATACAAAATGAGATGGTGACAAGAGAAAATTTTTCCGAGGAGCACCTTGGCTTTTGGTTAGGAATTCCGGCACAGAAGTTTTCAGGAACAACCGAATGGGCTGAAACTTGGACGGAACCAAGACGGCGGTGTAAGGGTCTACTGGGAGAAGTTTGGGGGTATAGTGTTGTTTGGAAGGCCAGTAGATAAGGAAATGGACTCCGCGGTTTAATGTAGGGCCACCCGGTGACGTAGTCGCACGGCGGTGGAACAGCGATGGCGCCAGGGACGGCTACGCCCCAGGCAGGGCCACCGCGGAACAATTGTGCGGTGTTAGTAAAGTGAAACACCGTGGATCAAGAGTGTAAGCACTAACAAAATATTGAAACTAAGGTGTAAGAGTGACACACAGGTTTTCGGAGACTCCAGCCAGAACAGTCCAGTCAAAAACAGTCACGTGAGTGTGGTTGTAGGCATGTAGTTGAGGGCGTAGTTTAGGCATGTTATTAATGGGTGAACTGAGTGTGTAGTTGAGAGTAGTCAAGACGTATTTATAGCTGCAAAATAGAAGTCACGTGGATCATAAACCCCAACACCCAGCCCAACTCACCCACTTTCTAAAATCCCAGTAAAGAGCCCGCTAAGCCCCAGGATCACCAGCTCTCTTCCCACACTCTTTCCCACCACCACTTCCCACAACTGTCCCAACTATTCTCCAGGCTCACCAAACCAAAAGCTCACGTCCACTCTTTTTAGCGTGAGTCGCGAAGAACGTTTTCGAAAAAGACAACTAAGTTGGATCCACCAAATTCACACTAATCACACCCAACCTAATTGGACACAATGAGGATCTTGTGTGTGTTGTTATTCGTGACTGCATCACTCGCAGCAATCCTTGGAATTGACTATGGCCAGCAATACACCAAAGCCGTTCTTTTAGCGCCTGGTGTCCAGTTCGAAATTCTTCTTACTGAAGAGGCCAGAAGGAAGGATCTTTCTTCTATTTCTATTAGACCTTCGAAAAACGATGACATAGAAAGAGTATACGGGTCTGCTGCCACTTCTTTGTGCACAAGATTCCCCCAGCACTGCATATCGGGACTTAAGCCTTTATTAGGTAAGGCCTTCCACGACAACGAGATCAGTGAATATCTTTCCACTCATTTCGGGTTGAAGCTTATTGAGGACGAATCCAGATCCAACGCCATAAAGTTCGATTTGGGTTTCGCCAACCAGTCATATGCGTTCACCGTGGAAGAGATTTTGGGGATGTCTCTTAGAGAATTCAAAAACAGAGCTCTCAAGTATTTGGACGATATTCCCGGCGCCAAACCAATTGTGGACGATGTTGCAGTTTCTGTATCTCCATACATCACCCAGGCTCAACGACAAGCCTATATAGATGCTTTGGATTTGGCTGGATACAAGAATATCTTGGGATTGGTGGATGAAGGAACTGCAGTTGCAGTCAATTTGATCTCCAACCAGAAGCTCGACCAAAAAGACTACAACGGCAAAACCAAGTATAGCTTGGTATACGACATGGGTGCAGGTTCCACCACCGCCACCCTCTTTTCGGTCACTCCCCACAAGAATTTGACCAAGGTTTTGGAATTCCATAATATTGGATACGATGAGTCGTTTGGAGGTCAATTCTTGACCAAGTCCATCTACAGTCTTCTCATCGAAAAGTTGGCCACGTCCTTCGGTATTGATGAGAATGTGGAGTTACCTCCAAGAGCTGCTGCTCGTTTGATGGAAGGTGCAGAAAAGGCCAAGATCATCTTATCTGCCAACAACGAATACCACGTGAGTATCGAGTCAATTTTGGACGACAAGGACTTCAAGGCCGTGATCACCAGAGACGAGTTTGAAGAGATCAACATGGACCAAATGTCCAGAATCACAAGGCCAATTCTCGATGCCTTACACAACACAGGTGTTTCAGTGAACGATCTTGACTCCGTGATTTTGACGGGAGGTTCTTCCAGAGTTCCATTTGTTCAAAAACATTTGTCGACACTTTTGACCGAAGATAAAATCGCTAAAACCGTCAACGCAGATGAGAGTTGTGCTGTGGGAACCACCGTCAAGGCCTTCAAACAGAAGACTCAATTCGGTACCAAGAACGATTTCGTCATTGTTGACAAAACCTACCACAACTATGAAGTCAAGGTCAACGGCGAAGAATTTGCGTTGTTCGGTAAAGGACATCCGGTTGAATCCGTGAAAAGAGTCGATATTGGTGAGTTATCTGACGAATTGACAATTCAATTGTACGAGGATGGAAGCTACTTCAAAGGGTATGAGGTGGAGAAGGTCTTGGATAAGGCTTCTTCGTTGACATGTAACGACGACTCATCTTACACAAAGAGAGTGTTTGCTACATTCACACTCGATGCCAACAAAGTTGTGGGACTTAAGAAACTAGAGGCCGAATGTGTCAAGGAAGGTAAAGACGGCTTCTTCAAGAAATTGTTGAGCAAAGAAGATGAAGCAGTCGAGGAGGATGTGGCTGATGATAACATTACCAACAGCACATCCAAGAATGACACTGAGTCCGCAAGAGTTTCTAGAAAAGTGTTGAGACCTGTTCCAATCTCTCTTCCCAGACCACAATATCCCGGACTTAAACCACTCTCCAGGCCCGCAAAAGAGAGGGCCATTGGTAAGTTCAATCACTTGGATGCCAGAGACGAAAAGAAAGCGTTGTTAGACAACACCAGAAACCAGTTGGAAGCAGCATGTTATAATTTGCGTAACATCTTAGATGACCACGAAGACAAAGTCCTGGAACATGTTCTGGTGGATGAAATCAGAGAGAAAGTGTCAGATACGCTTGAGTGGGTGGATTTCGACAGTGATGATGCTTCCCTCGAAGACTTACAGGATAAGATCAAGCAAATCACCCTCAGAAAAGAGGAAGTCAACTCGTTGATTAAAATGGCTGACACCGATCTCTCGCTTGAAGGAATTCAAAAACTCTATGAGGATGGAAGTTCTTTGGTGATGAAGATCCAAAGCAAAATGTTGGAGTTTGGAAAAGAAATAAGTGACATCAGACAAAAATACGAGGCCGAAGGGTTTGAGTTCGACAAGGAGAACGACAGAGTCAAGATGCAAATGTTGAGTAAAGGCGAAGACAAGATGTTGAGTTTAGACCGGTCATTGGCTCGCTATAGAGAATTACTCACCAGTATCGGGGAACTCACAGAATTGAATGAGAAGTATTTCAACAAGTTGGACAAAAGAGACATCTTCGACAAATACGAGAGCTTATCTGATAGTATCGTGGAGATGCTTGCTGACGTGGTATTGCTTGATGAGTCCCACCGTGAAAGAATGAATCTTTTCCAGACCAAATTGGAGAAGCTCATTGAGAGACAGAGACAAAAGGAGTTGAAGAAGAAGCTCAAGGAAGCCAAGGAACAGGCAGAGGCAGAAGCCAAAGCAGAAGCCGCAGAAGAGGGAGAACAAGCCGAGTCCAACAAAGATGAATCCAGTACAGATGAAAAGAGTGCAAGCACCCAGGACCAACACACCCAATCTTCAACCGCAGAGTCGGACGAGTCAACAGATCAACCAGAAGACGAAGAATTAGTACATGATGAGCTTTGATGAGTTCATCCCCAGACCACCGAATCTGTATATAGTCAATACAGTGAATATCATTAATCCCAGTGAAAGTATCAATCTCTAGTTGATCAATCTCTAGTGAATATCATTAATCTCTAAAATCAAACAGTGCGACTTTTATACCATCTTTGAAATGAGTTCAGGTATGTTCACAACCCCCATCCAAGCCGAGGCCGTACTAACACGTGTAGAATACCGAAGCCGAGACTCGTACAACAACGAGAGGAGAGGACAAAAAAACGACGGTTATTCCAACCCGAGCAATTCCAATTCTCAATATTCCAGAGGAAGAGAGCGAGAAGAGGTTGGTCAAGATTCTAGAAAGAGACCTTACAACGACGATTCAAAAGGCAGATACAACAGGAGCAGGCCGAGCTACCTGAATTCAGGTGACTTACAAGCCCAGGGCGAGTTTTCTCGGAGTTCACACCAAGAGTATTCGAAGTATGGTCTGGGACACCAAAGCCAAAGCCAAAGCCAAAGCCAAAGCCAGAGCTACCAGGGTCAATACCAGACGCCAGATGTGTTTCCCAGGAGCTCTGGGGGCCAGTCGCAGGGCTACTACGGCCGTGGAAGCTCTCAAGGGGGATACGGAGATTATTCACAAGGAAACACGGGTTATTCGAGTCAGTATTCCAGTCAGTATTCGAGTCAGTATTCGAGCCAATATTCGAGTCAGTATTCCGGCCAATACTCCCAACAGCCACAAGACTACCGCTCCACCTACCAGCCAGCTGGGAGAGACCAGAGTTCCTACTACGAGCTGAGCCAGCCGTATGATCGCAGAGGAAGTCAAAGAAGGTACCAGGATAGATACCAGCCGGTCAAGTATCAAGCAGATAGAAACCAAGCAGATAGAAACCAAGCAGGCAGGTATCTGTCTGACAGGTACCAATCTGACAGACACCAGCCTGACAGATACCAACCTGACAGACTGGAGGAAAGTGACGAGCCCAAGCCGCAAGTGTCGGCCAATCCAGAACAAGATCTCGCCAAATACCAAGCCGAACTCGAGAAGCTCAAAGACGTAAAAAGTTTACAAGAAATCACAGTGGTTGACTCCAAATGGGGAAAGAAGCCCAAAGGGTTCGAGAATGTGTCCTCGCAAAGAGCCAAGCTCTCGGGGCTTTTCCCACTTCCAGGATTCCCCAGACCGGTGGATTTCACCAAATTAGAAGGAATCATGAAGGAGTCAGGAGGCGAGAATGATATCTTAAAAGGAGTATCCAAGATCGACCCCAACGACTCGGTAGCTGCGCGTACAGTGCTAATCAAGTCAATTGACTTCAGCCAAGTCGACTACTTGAAAGTTGCCAACCACCTCAACAAGTTTCTCTCTTCTATCGATATTCCCGAGGTGATCGAAGATAACATCGACAACAAACAAAAGACAAAAGATAATAAGACCTTGGTTGTTGAGTTCAAAAACAACATCTGTGCCACCATCAGTCTATCATTGAACGGACAGAATGTTGAAATAGACGGACACCAGCTTCAATTAACGATCCAAAGACCACGTGAGTACATCGCACAAGGGTACTTGGAGGAGACTGCTGGAGAAACCAACACTGCTGGAGACACCAACAGATCTATCGTGGATTCTGCCTACAAAGTGTGTTGGCTACACGGAAAAGAGTATGAGGAGCACCAGGTGAAGCAGAGTATTGCAGAAAACTTGAATGTTCGTGAATTTCAATACTTAAGAGACCGCTACTCCAAGGAGTCTCTAGGTATCAGTTATGCAGTCTACGACCTCAAGCCAGAAGCGAGTTCCCTTGTGCAAATACACGGCCACATCTCACAGCTTGCAAAGACTTCGACTGTGGTAACCAAGGGTGCTTTTGCTTGTTTGAACGAGCACACCACCACCGTCCAGGAAGTTGCAGGAGCTGTTAACTCACTCAAGAGCTTCGTCAAAAACGAAAATATCTACACTGCTTCGTTTGCTAACAATGAGCTTGTGTTGGATAAACCCACCAGAAGACTGAGAGTCGTGCAAATCATAAATGCCGTCACAACCACCGATTTGACTGACGACGACAAATATAAGTTTATCGGCCAGGATATCGAAGAGGAGGCCAAGAAGTTCGGATCGGTGCACAGAGTGAAGATCCCTCGACCTGCCAATGACTTTATTCCCGGGTTATCACACTTTTCAGTGCCAGGATTGGGAAGGATATTCATTGAGTTTTCTTCGGAATCGGAGGCATTTGAAGCCATTATGGCGATGGCAGGTCGAATGTATAATGACAGAACCGTGCTCTGTTCGTTCTTCGACGAGGATGACTTCTATAAGACCATCATGTTCACCCGGTAGTGTGAACGTGCCCGGTAGTGTGATTCTGGGATCACTTTTTGGCATTGGTATGGGCCAAAAACGTTGATAGTTCATCAGGCACGCTGGGATCGTACCCGTGTCTGGAGATCATATCGTACAACTGTTTGGGAAGTTCAGGTACAAAACTGAGCCCCAACTTGATGATTTCTCCATCTTCTATTGGAGGAAACTTTCTCAACAATTCCATGGGCTGTGGAGAGGAAAGCAAGTTGGATCGGTTGTTTATCAATTGGGCCACGATGAAGAGGATGTTCATATGTGGCCCGTATGCAAATAGGAAATCCCACAACTTCAATACCGAGTGTAATGGAGGCGTACATGCGCTTAGAGTTAGAACCGAAGGAAAAGCGTAGATTTCCGCTTTCAAGAATTTGGAGTCGAAGTAGTCACCCAATTCCGGGTCGATGATCTGGAGCACCGTGTCCACCAAAGAGAGGCCTGTATGTACACCATCGAGGTTTGGAGTCACGTATAACGGAATGTGCTTTGTGATCAAATGATGGAGTATTGCAAATGCTTGGGGCTCTGATTTATAGCACGTGTATGCGATTGGAGCCAAGAGTACGTTCAACCCCTGGACATACGGAGCCATGCGGTCCGGGGCTACCAATGCAATGGCCGAAAGGATCCGGATCAACGCCGGTTCCAGGACTTTCTGGTGGAAGCTTTTATCGTTCATCAACGTTCTAAAAGTGTCGTTTTTGATCTTTTGCACAACCTCATCATCCAAAGAAGCGGATGCGTTGGAAACCAACTGCACGTACTCTTTGGTGGGGAAAACGGGAGTTCTGGATAGAATCGTCCAAACACTTTGTCTGTAAGGACATACATCGTAATTAGCAGGAGTATGAAGACCCTCAATTAGGATCATGTACCTTAACTGAGCCAAACTATGGTCGATGAACATCTGTGGCGAGCTTATGAAGTGCTCTATGGAGTCCTTCTTGCGCCCTCGGCCATTTTGTCCGTGTCGTTCGGACTCAAATTGCATTATCAATTATCAATAGTAAATATTTACAACTGAATCGCGAACTCGAATTGCAATTGCAACGCAACTCCCAAAACATTTGACACTTGTTGATGCCGTTATTTATGTTTGGGTTTGGGAATATTCTCTACGTGGCACTCTTATTGGTGAATGCTGTGGCGGTGTTGAGTGAGGACAGGTTTTTGAACCGGCTCGGGTGGAACTCGGGCAACCAAAGCTCTAATTTCGACCAATATGGCAATAGTGGTAGCAGTATAAAGACTAGACTAGTGAACTTAATAAGCGCCACCAGAACGGTGCTGAGGTTCCCATTGATTCTCGTTAACGCCGTTGTGATATTATACTTGATTCCGTTTGGTTAGGCACGGATTCGTGAATTCAAATGAGAGTTTCTAGATTCTGGCAAAAGTGA
Organism: Yamadazyma siamensis; assembly: GCA_030581535.1. Classification (NCBI taxonomy): domain Eukaryota; kingdom Fungi; phylum Ascomycota; class Pichiomycetes; order Serinales; family Debaryomycetaceae; genus Yamadazyma; species Yamadazyma siamensis. The sequence goes on from JAKTTO010000014.1 coordinate 205,700, forward strand.
CAGTTTGTAAATACATAGATTAAGTTTACCTGGTCCACCATCTACATCATTTATTAATGTACATAAGAATACTTTGTACCTCGTACCTTCGTTAGCATTAGATCGTAAAATCATAAAGGTTCATTTTTGACTTCAGTTTTTATCTCAGGTTTGGATTCTGGACTGGAAGAATTATTTGAAACTCCATTGCTTTGCAATCTATCTCTTGATTTCTTGAACAACTCTTCTTGTTGTCTCAAGAGTTCTTCTTCGGTGAAGCCCGAATTTTGGAATTTATTATTCTTTTTCTCTTTACCTTTGAGTAGCTCTTTGTGTTCTTCTAAAACTTTATTAATGACTTCAAGATACGAGTGGAATCCCAACTCTTCCAAGGCCTTGACAACGTGGTCAGAAGCAATGGTTTTCTTGGCCTCTTTTTCGGCGATATCATTCAGTTGAGTTGATAATATCATGATGAATTCAATACTACATTCGGTGATGGCTTCTCTTGCTTCTTTACTTACAGCGATATCTTTTGGTAAGATTTCAGATAAGATTTTTTGCACAGTTGCTTTTGGCAATGACAAATCTTCACCACCTCCGCCACTTGAGTATTCTGACATAATGTCTACTTTTCTATTGGTTCTGGGATTGTTTCCTTTTATACTGAAAATTCATCGCGCAGAGCGACACCGACAGTGCCAGCAAGCGACGCCCGTGGTGGATGCCACGAGGCACCACGAGGCACCAGCCACCGCGCCAACAGTGACACGGCAATGGTAGGGTTTCGCACGGCAACCTCAACTACAACCACTACAACACTTATATACTCTATTTATTTACAAGCTCTAGCTCTCCTGGTTCTGTGGCCTCTAATCCTCCTTGGTTCTGAGATGAAAAGGAACCCATTCGCCTATCGGATTGACGGCCTTTGCCTCTTCGATCTCCTCTTGTTTAGTTTGTTTCTTGGACTCAGGATCCAAAAACTCCTCAATCGTGTCTATGAATTTGTCAGGGTCCTCTGACACGAGCCAGTGGCCGGTGTCAAAGTCAACGACCTTGGTGTTGGGGAAGTACTTTGGAAAGTCGTTTTCGAGGTTCGAGTCGGTGATAAACTGAGACTTCGAAGCTCTGAGAATGTACACAGGTCTGGGGAATTGCAAGTCTTTCACCCAAGCTTCAGGCCAGCCTCCCACCACGTCAAGAAACTTGTCTTTGAGGAAGTTCAACACTGGCACCCGAAACAAGTGTTTCTTGCCTTCGATTCTGATGTTCCCAAGCAAAAATGCTCTCACGGCCGTATCTGGAACATAAGGCTCCAAGATTCTATTGGCTTTGTTGAATGCAACTTTCAAGTTGGTTACACCCTCAAGCTCGGGGCTCTGTTCGACCTTACACATGCCCACCAATTGGCGGTAGAAGGACTCGTCTAGAGGCCCTGCAACCGGAGAATTGTCCACCACCATGAGCTTTTTGACGTATTTCGGGTACTTCAACGCCATCAACATCGCCACCTTGGCCCCCATCGAGTGTCCTACAAGATAGCATCTACGGATGTCGTTTGCCGCCAACGTCCATTCTAGGTCTTTGACCATTTGTTCGTAAGTGATGGGGCCTCTCAAAGGAGAAACTCCGTGATTTCTCAAATCAATGGCCACTGCTCTTCTTCCGGTGACATCACTGATCTTCCGGGCCACCGTACGCCAATTCTGCGTACTTCCATATAGTCCATGCAAAAAAACAATGGGGATTCCGGTGTATTTGGGCTTTCTTCTACCAATATATTCGATACAGTGAAGCTTGAGTTGCTCCTTGGTCTTCAAATCCTTGACTTTATCTAGCTGAAGCAGCTCAATGTTCATATCAAGAGCCAGAGACCGGTTTTTGTGCCGTACCTGGAAGATTTTCTGGTCTTCAGGGTTGTATGCTTTACTACTAATAACGTCTCTGAACTTCTCGTTCTGCTTCCTTATCTTTCTGATGAGCCGGGGGCCTTTGAACTGGCACGGTGCCAGGGTGGCAAACTTCATCGTGCCCCACGTTCTAGCCATGCCCTGGATCTCCCGAGCCCCAAGTGTGTTCATCTTCCATGTGTTCATCTTCCCTGAGAGTGTCAGTTTCCACATAATCTCAACTGAGTTCGCACAGATGCTCATCTTGAAAAACTAACTTGAGCTCATAAAAGATCTTCATCTCAAGTATGGCCGAAGCTATCAACCCGTTAGTGGCGGCACAGTACGACCCCACCGGCTCCTACCTCGCACACGTGGTGGTTGCTCTCGACACCCACCAGCTTAGAGTGTGCAGTGTCAGCAAATCTGCCACCAGTCTCAATAGTGCTTATAACCTCCAGAATGATCATAGAGTACTGAATTTGACATGGGTTCCCTTCAATGACGACGAGCAGATCTTGGCGGTTGCGTTGACCAACGGTACCGTCTTGTTGTACTCACCTTACACAAACTCGGTTGTTTCCCAGCTCACAAGCTCTTCCAGGTCGCTTATAACCGATTTCAAATATTGTTCCATAACCGACTCGTACTGGGCTTCAGATATAAATGGTGTCATATACCAATGGGACTTGGCCTATAATCTCGTCCAGTCTTTCAGCATCAACGATATTTTGGGGTTGGAAACCTCCGAGTCCATCTCCAGCATCTCCATAATCTCCATAGATTCTCATCCCCATCTTCTTGCAGCCAGCCAGTCAGTGCATCTTGTGAATCTCGACACCAAGAAGTTGGTCAAGACGTTTCCTGCCCACATCAAGGCCATCAAACGAGTGATCCCAATTCCATACGACTCAGACCTTTTCGTCACGTGCGCGGATGGTGACAGGTTTGTGAATTTATACTCCGTTTCCCAGCAGACCACCAAGTCGGTTTTTGTGACCCAGTCGCCTGTTTTGGACGTCAGTGTTGGTGTTGTGGGCACCAAGTCGGTGTTGAGTGCACGAACCGAATCCGGCGATGTGGAGGTGTTCAATCTGTTTTCATCTGACCACCAATCGGTCGCTAGTCCCACCAACTCCAGAAAGAAAAAGAGACAGCAGTTGGCAAACTCCAGATCCAGACACTCAGATGCACGCATTCACTTGGAGAGAGACCCCAGCGATCTCAAAGGCCAAACTTCTGCTTCTTTGCCGATAGTAGCTCACCATACCTACAAAACTCACATTCATTTTTCCTGGTTGGAGCCTTCCACGGAACCTTCATTCGACTCCGTGGCGTGGGTGAATGAACAAGGACACAACCAGATTTTGGAGCCACTTACGTTGGTCAAGAAAAAAGCGGAGCTCAGTACAGTGAACCACGCAGTGAATGGACACGACGTGGTGGCTGCAAAACAATATAACGAGGGCCAAGCCATCGTGAGTGACGGATACAACTTGAACAACGTTGTCTCTGATGACGAGGATGACGAAGATGGCGAAACTTTGGCCGACAAGCTTGCTAAGCTAGCCACCGAAGCTAAACCTATTGCTAAGAAACCCAAAAGACAAACCACCAATAATAGTACTCTCACCACCATTCTCACCCAATCGTTGAAAAACAATGACCACTCTCTATTGGAGACGGTATTGATCAACAGGGACCAACAAGTCATTCAGGATACCATTGCCAGGCTAGATTCTTCCCTTGCAATTGTGTTATTGAACAGAATATCAGAGAGAATCGCTAGACAAGCATCAAGATTCGATCAGTTGATCTACTGGCTCAAATGGATCGTGATCATCCACGGGGGAATCTTGTCTTCATTGCCGGGATTATCCTCAAAACTCAGCAACTTGCATGGTATATTGAGCAGAAAGTCGGATACGTTACCCAGGTTGTTGCAATTGCAAAATAGGATGACGATCATAAACGAGTTGAACGAGAAGTCCAGACTCAACGGGGACGAGTATGTGGATGATGATGAAGAAGAAACTGACGTCGAATATATCGAAGAGCTCGACGACGCCAATCTTAACGTTGAAGACATGGATATCGACGATTACATTGATTCGGAAATCAGTGATGAAGAAGACAGCGGAGACGAGGGACTTGCACCCGAGGACATAGAAGTGGACGTTGTGGATGAAGAGGGGTACAGTGACGAAGAGATCGGAGTAGAAAATAAGGATATAGATGAACAGTAGAATACTAATAAACTTGCAAAACTACCTAAAAGGGTCCACTGATCCTTTGGATCGGTCAAAGAGGCACTAAGAGATAGTGGGCACAGAAATCACAATATGATTCGTCAGAGATTGTCGATTATGCTGTTCTTGTCTCGTATAGGGTTGGATAGGATGCCACTATAGGAACTGGAAAAGTCTCCAACAAACCGAAGCTCTAATCACAGAATTCACAAAATTTGTTCGCGGTCGCAAAAATCATGAGTGGTGTCAGCTGGAGAACGGTGTATCTCATTACCATTGGGCTTCGGGTGTTCGTGGGGCTCTCAGATTCATACATACACCCTGACGAACACTTCCAAAGTCTCCTGGTTCTTGGCAATAGGCTTTTCGGATACTCATCGTTAATTCCATGGGAGTTCTCTTCACAAGCTCCAGCTCGAAGCTTGGGTCCGTTATACTTATTCTATGGACCACTCCTTGTGGTCGTGAGGTGGCTCAACCCAGGCATTGAGCCCAAGTCGCTCTGGTACTTGGCTCGGCTTCAGTTGCTTTTGGTATCCTGGTTGGTCACAGACATGTGTTTGTACCGTATACTTCCTACAAAACCAGAACGAGTAAAAGCTGTATTTTTCACCTCCACATCATACGTGACTTTGGTCTATCAAAGCCACTGCTTTTCCAACAGCATCGAGACGATTCTACTTCTTCCGTGTATTATGATCATCAACGATCTTAGATTCGAATTGGAGGTGTCCAAACCCACGGCTGCAAATTTTAAGAAATTATTTTATTTGGGAACATTGGTGGGTATAGGCATATTCAATCGGGTCACGTTCGTGGCCTTTTTGGCCCTTCCATCCCTATATGTGTTGAAGTACGTATGGAGATTCAAGTCCAGTGTTTTTCCAGGAATATTGGGGCTTGGTGTCGCTTGCACTGCTCTTGTTCTTTTAGACACTTATACGTTCGGAGACGGATCGCACTATATCTTTACTCCTTGGAACAACTTGGTATACAACTCGGATAACTCCAACCTTGCCATTCATGGAATTCATCCTCGGTACACGCACGTGCTAGTGAACTTGCCCCAGCTCATAGGGCCGCTTTTATTGGTTGTCTTGTACAAAGGGAAGAATTCATACTACAGAACAACTCCATTTCTATCAGTTGTAGGAGGAGTGGTGATTCTCTCTGCCATTCCTCACCAGGAGCTCCGTTTCTTGGTGCCACTAGTGCCGTTGATCATGTGCTGTCTCGACTTCAATCGCGTTCAGGGAGTCATGACAGAAAACGACCATATCAAGCAAAAAATCGTGTCCAACAAAAAGAATGTGGAGCCAGAAAAAGTGGTTTCGTTGAAGTCCAACTTGGCCAACGCCATCATCGGGTTGTGGTACCTTTTCAATGTCATCATGTGTATTTTGATGGGTGTATTGCACCAGGGAGGTGTGGTGCCAGCATTAGAAAAAACTCGCTTGCTTGTGCCACAAAACGAGCCGTTTGTTCAGGTATGGTGGAGAACATATTCGCCTCCCACGTGGATTTTGGGTGCAGACAACGACACTTTAAAGACAGTTTCTCTCGCTGAATTCAATGACACCATTTTGGACCAATTTCCGCAAGTGGTGGTAGATGCTATGGGAGCTGAATCCTCAATCATAGAAGATCTTGTGACACACTTCTCCAAGCTTGATAGAAAAGTCATGTTAGTAACACCAACAGGCTCTTACAATTGCCACATCCAGGTAAACGGTCGAGAACTCTGGAGGTACACCTTACACGTGGATTTGGATCATCTTGATTTCAGTAGTCGTGAGTGTTTGAGTCCAGGACTAGGGATCTACGAAATCGATTATCATTCTCGTGTATTATAAAATAGAAAGTTTTTTGGCATTGCAATCATTTATAGAACTCAAACTTATCTTGCTCGGAACCAGTCTTGACTTGTGACGTGTAAGCTTCTTCCAAATCACTTTGTAGAATCATGTATCTATTTTTTCTTACGGCCCTTAAACCAGCTTCTTGCATGACAGCAGCAATGATTGCACCGGATAATGGATCGTTTCTCATGATTAAAGAATCTAAGTCAGCTTCTGGGGCCAAGGCCATCTTTGAAGCAATTGTTGAGAAGATCAATCTTCTTTCTCTTCTATCTTTCAAATTTGGAAATTCAATTTTCCTATCCAATCTACCAGGTCTCAACAAAGCAGGATCCAAGGTGTCGGCTCTGTTGGTAGCCATGATGACTTTCACGGTTGAAGTTTGATCGAAACCGTCCATTTGATTCAACAATTCCAAAAGAATTCTTTGAACTTCTCTATCAGCACCAGTTTGAGCATCAAATCTTTTCGTTGCAATGGCATCAATTTCATCAATGAAAATGATTGCAGGAGAATTTTCTCTTGCTAATCTGAAAACGTCTCTCACCATTCTTGGACCTTCACCCAAATATTTCTGGACAAATTCAGAACCATTTATACGGATAAAAGATGCAGTTGACGAATTAGCAACAGCCTTCACCAACATGGTTTTACCGGTTCCTGGTGGCCCGTATAACAAAACACCTCTTGGAGGATCAATACCAATCTGACTGTATAAGTCACCCTGGGTTAAAGGCAATTCAACTGCCTCTCTTATTTCTTGTTTTTGCATATCTAGACCTCCAACATCTGCGTATGTGACATCAGGTTTTTTATCAGCTCCGACAATTGAAATGGACGAGTCAGCCTCTGGAGGCAAAATATCAACCAATGCATTTGAATGACGATGTAAAGCAACTGAAGATGAGGGTTTCAATAATTCCCGATCTAAGGTTGATAAAATTCTCACCACATAATTGGATCCAGTGGTCGAAGAAACAATACCTGTATTTTCATCTATGGGCTCGAGAAACTGGCCTATCACTAAAGGTACACTCTTGATTCTTTTGGCTTCTTCTTGAGCCCTAATAAGTTCTCTTTTCAAATGACGTTGTTCATCCTTGATGTATTCTTCTTGTAGTGTGATCAAATCCAATTCTTTTTCCAATTTTTTCAACTTCAAGTAGATGTCGGAAGAGTCTTCGGCACCGGACTTGCTTCCAAGCTTGAGAGAGGGGAGTGGGACTTGAACAGAACCAGAATCGGTGATACCAAGTTCTTCCATGGGTGTCTACTTCAGGTTCAGTGGCGATCGAGTGCGAAACACAATCCGCGAGTGAGTGAGGAACGTCGTGTGCGAACCTCGCTTGGGTGCAAATGTTATATTGACTATACTGGAGAGGTTAGGGGAGTGTTAGCGAGTGGTTAGGGGAGTGTTTAGGAAAAGCTGCCTGTGAAATTGTTGAATTAAGTCCAGTGTCCCGTAGCATCCAGTGTCCCAAGATCTCGAATCTAACGTTCTCAAGAAAAGTGTAGCATAAACTGTCTCCACAGAATCACTACATACGTCCATAAGTGTCGGGTCCAAGTCCACACATCGTCGAGTTTGGTCTTCAATCGCGTCACAATGCCATCCCACTTTTCTCCAGCCGTTGGGCTTGACTTGCTGGAAGCGTTGGAGGCTGGTACGTTTTGTTTGGCCAATTCTTCTTGGATACGAAGTGCGATAATAGAGCTCAAGTCACCCATGAATTTGTCTGAGTTGAGAGCCACTTTTCTTTCGAAAGCATCCACCATCCGGCTCCGTCTCCACGGCTCAATGAAGAGTGTCACCACGAAAAACATCAACAAATTCAACCCGGTGATGAACACCGTGCCCCACGTAGAAGCACGTCTGATTTTATCGGACCAGAGCTGCTCCTCGTGGTACCTCTGGAGAATCAGATGCGTCAACTTCAGCTGTAAGGAGTCCACCAACAGCTCCGCTTGAGCGAGATCGTCCCTGGCTGTGGCTTCGTTTTGCTCGTTGACATGATCGCTTCTATATAACTGAGTGAATCGCTCCAAATCTTCAGAGGTCCAGTTGTGTTTCCTGGTCAAAAGCTCATTGACTTCCTTTTGCAGTTGGGACCGTTCCTGGATGGCGTCGTTATACTTTTGTTTGGCGGTTTTGACGTCCTCCTTTGCCTGTTCCAACTCTACTTCTATCGAGTCGACTGCTTTTTTGAGGTTCTCAATGTCTGTGTAGCCTGTGACATCGTTGAATGTACGGCTGATTTTGACGAGATGGTCCTGGAGGGAGGCAGAATACGCGCTGAGGGTGCTGGCCAACTGCTCCTTGAACTGTGTCTGTGTGGGGAGGCTTCTTACCTTTTTGCGTAGATCGGCTCTAAGTTCTCGCGTGAGTTCCTGGAGATACTCGACTGGTTTTGTGTCTTGAGAAATAGTTTGTGACGACACGCGTGTTGGCAGCGGTGGTTCCCGCTGGGGGTGTGGAGTCAGCGAAGGTGAAGTCACCAAAGGCGATGTTGGCGAACTTTTTAGCGTATTTGGAAAAGCCTCTGGTACACTAGAGCTCGTTGAACTTGAACGATTGTCTTCGAAATTACCACTGGACGTGGCCGTCGTACCAGGCACCACCCTGGGACCCTCCAGAGACACCAGGCCTTCAACAGAGCCCGAAACGCCTCCACTGCCGGTGTTTTCACTTATGCGAGTGCGTTCTCGAGACTGGTTTCCGAGATTAGAGGACTGTAAGATATCTCTTAATTTGGGGTCTGTGATGGCCAGAATGTCCACCGTGGACTTACCGGAGTCCTTGTGTATGCCACGTTGCCTTATCGGTGGCACAAGCGGCAAAAGAGACCGTGCTTTACATGCTCTTGGGGCTAGAGCTCTTAGGTGTAACATGCAGATGCGCGAATGGAATATATGCAAATAATGAGATCTGAATGCTAAATCGCCAAATGAACTCTATGTAGTAAGAGGAATACAGGACGAAGGAAGACACACAGGCAGGGACGTGTTGACAAATAAGCGGTCTGTGATGTCACTCCCCACGACGTGTCCAAAACCAATTTGCTGCACATTAGGCTGGTATCGAGTCACGTGCTCCTCAAACACAACTCCGTTCACAGCTTACATAAATTACAAATCTACTTAAAAGTTCTGGTCAACCAACTTCTTCACCAACTTCCAGTCGTCTCTTTCAACGTAGTCCAACACAATGATCCCGTTACCTTTTCCAAAGTGTTTATCAATGTGTCCTTCACTCATCTTGATTGCAACCTTTTCTGGCCAACAGTCAGTGTTGAAGAAATTGGCACCGGATCCGAAGTTGACAAACAACTTGGGGTCGTTGTTTGTTTTGTTGTACTCGATGGCATTCTTGGAGAAGTCGGCCACGTAATTGACCTTCTTGTCAATGGCTTCGACGTCTTCCAATTCACAGAAATCTTGCACTGCAAATGAGCCACGGTCGTCGTTGGTGGTGTTGTATTTCCACGAGTGCGCATCAAATCCAAACTTGTCTTGCTTGTCTTGGTTCTTCAATCCGAATCTTCTGAACAAAACCACCTTACCTCTAACATCTCCCAACTTAGGAACTTCATTCTTCAAGTACCACTTGTCTTTGTTCTTGTTGACGTATCTGTCCCAAATACAATCGGCAAATTCGTCCTTGTCGTTGTTCCAGTCGTCAGTACCTTCCTGTTTCAAAGAAACAATCACCGTTTCAGACTTGTTGTGTTCAACGAAGTCGTACACTTCATCCAACACGTCATCCAATTTCTTGGGGAATGGAACCCTAACAGGGAACTTTCCGTGGATCACTTGTAAATCCTTGGCTTCGTCTCCTTCTTTGAGAAACAACTTTCCGGCTCTGATATCCAAGAATCTGACTCCGTGCTCCAATTGGTCACTGACCGATTCTCCTTGACACTGAACTGAAGGTAAAGCGGTGTGACAAGCGGCAGAATTGTGGGTACCGGGAATTGACAATTTTCCGATGTTGGTGTTGTCATCCACTTCCTTTAACCAAGTTTTGTAATTGACCATTGCGTACAGATTAGTATAATTTGTATAATTTGTTGCTGTGATTTTCTTCGGCAAACCTCTCTTTATATTGTCACGGGGAATTTCACCTGCACATAGCACACGTCCAATTACTGAAGATGCGTGCCCCTGCACTACTCTTGACAAAATCGAAGCTACAAATGCTTATTACATGCTTACCTAAGATTACGACACGTACATTGAAGTTTCTATTTTAGGTAGTGGAAGTTTTGCCAGACTTCTTCGTAATCGTGTAGGGACTTGGTTTCAGGAACGTAAAGGGCTACAGCCACGAAATACCCGCAGTTGATCACCGTGAATATGAAGAATACTTGTCCTCCCAAGTACAGCTGAAACAAAGGGAAGAGAAATGCAATGGCGATATTGGATATCCAGTTGAGAGACGTTCCGAATGACTGTCCCTTAGCAATGGCTGCGTTCTGGGAGAATTCTGGCACCATTAAGTACGCCAATGGGCCAAGTCCAAAGCTGTATCCTATGATGAACACAAAACATCCAAATGCAGTCAAATAGTGCATTTTGAAAACCAACCCGATGGAAATGGCACCCGATGTCAACGCCATGACTGCAGATGAGAAAAGCAAAAGAGGCTTTCTTCCAAACCTGTCAATCAAGGGCGAAACACAAACTGCAGCTAGGACATTACAAAGAGCCAACGAACTCGTAAGATATATCACACTCACTGACTCTGGCACCACATTTTGGAGAAATGAAGCCCCGTAAAACGTGATTGCATTCATCCCACATAACTGGTTTCCACTCATGATCACAACCGTGGCCAATAGTTCCTTTCTGTATGTTTTCAGACTTAAGTATTCCCAGAACCCAAGAGTAGATGGATCAATGGACCCTCTTCTGGACCTTTTTGGTGTCAAGTTTAGCATATCAGACAAAGAGCTGCTGCTAGACAAATCCTCAATCAAAGGAGTCAGCTCGAGGTCTTGGGTGGAGTTGTTGGTGAGCTTTCTCCAGTGGTTGATTTCGTGTCTCACCGTTTTTCTGTTGGATCTCATGTTTGACAATATGCTCGTAGCTCCAGAAGTGTCATTTTTGTGAAGAATAAGCCACTTGGGACTCTCCAGGATCGTGAATAGCAATAAAAACTGAGCCAATGCAATCAAGGTGGCTACTAGAAACATCGCTCTCCATTGTAGATCATTTGCACAAAAGAACGAAAGAATTTGACTGAAGAGAATACCAGTAGCTAACGAGAGCTGGAGGCACGATCCCATCAAGCCTCTTTGGTTCACAGGAGTGAGCTCATTGATGAGAATGGGTGAGATGATAATCGAAGACCCGGCTCCTAATCCACATAGAAATCGTCCGGCATTCAACATCGTGAATGAATTTGCAAATGTCATCAATGCAGACCCGGCAAAGAAAACCATGGCATTTATAATACAGTTGATTTTCCTACCAATCGCAGAGGAAAGGGTGTGTGATGCTAACAAGATAGATGCCACCAAGCCTCCAATAGTCAAATATGTGGTTGCGTATGAAAGCTGCAGTTCTGGTATTGGGATACACTGCTTCAAGTTGTACCTGTACCATATAGTTTGCTCGTAATCAGCATGGGAAAAGTGTTTCTTGGAATTACATGATAAGATCAGCTGGGTTGCATTTAACTCGGATAGATGGTACCCAAATTGTAGGGTTCCCAAACACGCTATGGCAGTGGCCCACATCAAGTGTACTGTGACATTGTGGTGGGCTCGAAGGTACTCGTTTTCGTGGGCCATGGTGGTTTTTTTTCTGTTGTTGCAACTGATTGATTTGGAAATTTATACTTATCGCGATAACTGATAAGACCAATGCGAATGATTCACGATACACAATGTGATTTATATATCCGCTCCGTCGAAACAACTGTGATTCGAAGCAAGTCCACAAAAATGGTATCGGTTCAGTCCACTTGTGTGATTATAGAAGCTTATATACGGTTTTGACTCTTGTCACCTGTCTAGCAATGTTCGGGAATGGCCGCGTTTTCACGATTTTTTGCAGCAATTGGTGATTTAGCAATCGACTTATCTTGATCCGGTTGTATTTTCATTTGAAGAATCTGGGGTCATTGAGACCATTATTCTGTGATCCCAAGGGTCCACCTTGACATTATGTTTGATCAGCTCGTATATGAACGACTCAAGCACTATGTTGGGAATTTGGTCTCCCTCTTTGTATTGTGCACCAATGGCTTTCAGGATTTCTCCAATCACACCAAGGGTCTGCGATCTGAACTTTGCGTACACCAGATTTGGTACTACCACGTATTCTGCGGGTAGAGTATTGGTTATGGTTCCTCCAAAGAGTTTAATTTTGGTTTGGACAAGCTCGCACGCACACTGATTGATATCTATGACAACAAACCTGCTTGGACGGAATAGATTTCTCACCAAGTTGGTCGACTCCAAGTCGTTCCATACTTCTTTGACAACAGTTTTTGTTGGTGGGTAATCAATGTCTAGGGAGAGAATATATTTCTTGAAGTCGATTCTGGGAGTGACTGCATAACTGTCTCCGTATTCATCATAGTTATCTGGAATCGGATTCGAAGACTTAAAAACAACAGCCTGTTCCAATGGAATGATTTTATTATTTTCCACACAATGAAAAAGCCAATCAGGATGCAAAATATCGAATCCTTTCTTGATGTACTCTCTACACTTTGGGGTATTCTTCTCTCCAATAACAACCGTCTGTCTGTTTTTATCGTACCTGGGAGGTGCCAACACAACTCTACCTCCACACTTCTTGACGAATAGTTTTAGATCTGCATCCAGTATGCGGATGTTCTCTACCCTATCAACTTTATCGGTAAGTATTACAAAGTCAAAGTGTTTGAAGAGATCCGACTGGGCTCTGAGTTTGTGTTTGAAATTGTTCTGCAAATCTGAATTATTCTGCAATCTTCTTTTCTTATTCACAGACTGGCTCTTGTCGATTCCTTCTGTACGATTCGTACGAAGTGCTTCATACTCCTCAAGCTTGATGCACTCATTCCATGGCTTGTCGTATCTTATTGCTCGACAATATAAGTTCCGAAGGGTGGTTGGAGTAGCATAAGTTTCATCTGTACGTTGATCAAAGACACGGGCCTTGATTTCTAGAACAAGTGAGTCCTCAGGATTGATATAATACTGAGGTTTCTTCTTTCCGAAAATAACGTTTTCGGGACATGAGTTCATAGATCTGGTACGGAAATACCTATTCAAAGCCGAGAACTCTTCGTTAGTGAATCCATTGGCTACCGTGCAAAAGCTTTTCCAGACCTGGTTTTCTTCGTCGAAGAGACCACACATATAACTATTCTTGATTCCTGGTAACACCCCAATTACGACAAGATCCAAGTTTTCTCCAAACTGTTCCAAATACTCGGGTTTGACTTTGACCCACGAGAAGTGTCTACTGGCAACATGGTAAGTTGAGTTGACGTCCTTCAACATTATACCTTCGCTTCGATCCACAATCACTCCCTTGACGGCGTTCTCAATTTCGAATTTGTTGTGACAGGTTTGGAACTTCAACACCTCCAAATGGCTGGGAATGTCGTTGATGACCCTTTTCAACAACTGCTTTCTTTGTTTGAGCTGAGTATTGACCAACGACTTCCCATTGAACAGAACAATATCGAACACCAAGTAGAAAGGCCAGCTTCCATTCTCGGCAAACATGTCAGTTGTGGTGAATTCTCGTACAGCCTCTTGGATGGCGCTCTTTCGAAGAGACCCGAACGGTAGAATGCATTTTCTTTCTGCATCAAAGGCCACAATTTCTCCGTCCAAAATGATACTCTTGACACTTGGATGAAATACTCCCTGAAGGTGTTTGGTCAACGACCCCACCTGGAAGTTTTCCCCAAAAAGCAACGAGTAGTCTCTTGTTCTTCGAGAAAAAAATTTGAAGGCGTTGTCCTGGAAGTGAAGAATCATCCTGTCACCATCGATTTTCTCTTCAATAATGAATTCCGGAACTCGTGAACAGTATTTGTCGTACAGAATTTCTAGTTTCTTTGATGCCTGGGGGGCAAATGCATAGTTCACCTGAGGTACAAGAAGCTGCGGGTCAATTGAGTCGTGAACACTGAAATAGTGGAATGTGAGTGCAAGATCACTGCAATGATTATATAAATCCAAACAGTATTCATTCCACAACCGGAACATTCTCTCCTCCAAGTATCCCACAATTGACACCTTCAAGATGGCATTCAACAAGAATCGGATCTCGTCGATTTCAGATTGGTCAAAGAGCGGTCGAAGAATGGTTATACGCTCTTCAGATTTCGAGGCCTTGCTCAAATCATCTAGTATCGTATTAACTTCATTAACGGTATACTTTTTGGTGATTTTGTGGTTTACACTACGGAGGTTACTGATGGCCTGACATAGTTTAGGAGGTAGTTTCAAGAGTTCGTCTCTGGAATTGTATTTTTGTAATTTTTGATAACCGGTTTTCCAGTTCTTAAGCAGCACTGCTTGTTGGGACTCTTTTGGAATATTGTACATTTTCAAGATGACCAGGATCAACTCTGTGTGTTTCATGTAGTACTTGCGGTGGTCTTTATTGGGTATTAGGAGCCTGATTGTGGGGTAAATATTGGGACCTATGTGAGTTCGATATGTGGAGTAGAACTTATGGATGATGTCAGCTTTTTTTAATGTGACATTGGGGAACCCTTTGAGGTCATCCGAGCTGACGGCATCGAAGGGGTTGAAGAATTCTGAGACTAAGAAGGAGAATTGGGGGTCCTGGAAGTTCTGGGCTGGGGAGATTGAGTCTAGGAACGACATGCAGAGGTGGGATGGTGCGAGGGCGGTGCGAGATGGAGACGTGGTGCGAGATGGAGACGTGGTGCGAGATTGCGCGAGATGCTGTTAAATCGTGGTAGTGCGAGTCCCCACCGATTATCAGTACTCAAAACACATATCCACCTACCCCAGGCCGTACCTTCCTCCCAGGAACCCCTCAAACCACCCAGCATGGCCAGTGCAACTACGTCAACCTACAGTCAAATATCACGTGAATCCACAGCCATGTCATCGCCTACATTACGTCACAAGCCCCAAACTCAGAGCCAATAGTGCGGCGAGTGGTGCGGCAGATCGCACACACAAACCCATAATTGGGTAGGTAATTGCAACCCTGAATTCTGAAACAAGGGATGATGGACACGATTGTGGAAAATTTTCATAACCAGGAGATCAGGAACGATCTACACAACAAAGTTCTCTGCCGCCACAGCCACGAGTGGGCACGTGACCTAAAAGGTCATCGGTGCAAGGCTCGGATGGATGGGCAGGAGCATGTGTGACGTTTGCAGGAGCTAAGAGGCTTTAGGGGACAAGCGACACATGAAATGGAATTAAATGAAACGATATGAATCAGAAACGAGAAACGATAAACGAGAAAAATCAATCAAGAAATTGAGCGCTGCACGTCGGTGCCAACACAAGAACGTAACTCAGTCGTATAGATGTGCAACGCCAAAGCCCGGAAACCAACCAAAACAAAAACACGACCTGCTCTTGGCTGGAGGTGTGGGTCTTGGAGGTTATGTGAGTCTTGGTGGTGGTGTGAGTCTTGGTTTTGCTGGGCCGTTCTTGGCCGGTTCTTGGCCGGCTGGTAACAACTCAGTGCCATCTTCGCACGATACTCGCAGCGCAGTAGTTGGTCCTGGCAAATGAAATCCCGGTAATGCGGGTCCCGGCACCACTTGTGGCTCCTGGGTTGAGGCAGTGACGGCATGGACCCAATGCCTGTTCCGTTCCGTCCAGTCCCGTGCAGTGGCCGTGCAGTCCCTTCAGTGGCCGTGCAGTCCCTTCAGTGGCCGTGCAGTCCCTTCAGTGGCCGTGCAGTCCCTTCAGTGGCCGTGCAGTCCCTTCAGTGGCCGTGCACTCTTGCATTCCCCGTTCAATGCTCGCAATTGTAAATGACAGTTGGCAGTATCGAGCAACCGTGAATTCAGTTGCTGATGCGTACCTACGCAAGCAAACATCTCACACGTAGATGAGGTAAAGATGGTTGTTAGATTTAAGTTTAGTTGACGAGTGGATGCACAGGACACCCAAGGTGCTCACGGGAAAGGTGATGGCGTGGTGGCTTTGGTACCACATAAAAGTAACAAAGGTGCCGGTGCCGGTGCCAGTGCCAGTGCAACTGTCGTAAATCTTGTAGTTGTTATTTGCTCTCAAAAAGAAATTGGTCTGTGTCACTGTAAGACTGTATGAGATCGTTATAAAAATGTGGATTGTTCGTGACGCAGTATATAAACTAGGGCACTAGCATTTACTTGATCGTTTACCTGTACTACTTGTGCTACACCCGCCTATACAACGGTACCAAACGTACACTGTCTACACTGTTCCACACTGTTCTACTGTCCCCTGCATCCTTTCCACAGTGCCCCTATAACTCTTGCGAGTGCAAAAAATATCCATCCCGATAACGCCAGTTCCGTTCCGGATTGTCCAGGTTCTCATTTTATCATTGTTAATTATTTCAAACCTACAACTAATTCCAGTTTCTTGATACTGTGCCTTCACCATGCACATCCCTTTGATCGGTAAGAAGTCCGACGCCCCCAAACCCAACAAGCTGGTCTCCAAGAACTTGCCTTCGCTTCCTCCCATTGACACCAGCTCAACTGCAAATGCTGGCACAAATGCTAATGCTAATGCCAACGCAAATATAAATGCCAACGCAAATGGCTCCTATATCGCCAATGGCGCCATCCCCGACTACAAAAGGCCTCCTCCGGTGGCGTTTGACGTGGTGGGGACCGGTTCCAGCTCCAGCTCGACCCCAAGCTCCATTTCCAAGTCCCGGTCCAACTCCAATTCGTCTCTCAACTTGGACCCCGGCTTCCAATTCAACGGCAACAGAAGCAGGTCCCACTCCAGGTCCATCTCGGCCGTACAGGAAGACTCGGAGGTGCCTCCGTCACCCTCGTCGCTCTCGAGAAGACAAGTCAGCGATCGTATTAAGCAAACTCCCTCTTCTTATGTGAGGAATAGCAGAATCTACTCCAACGACTTCGATGGATTGCCCCATTCAGACTCCTATAACTCGCTCACAAACTTACAAAACAGCAAGAACGTCAACAGCTTTTCCAACGTGCTCCTTGCCAGTAAGTCAGTGCCTCCAGAATTGAGTCCAATCGTGTCTCTATTCAATAGCCATGGATATAGAACCTACTTCACCGGCTCCTTGCAGTTCTATAACGACGGAGTTTGGGACCACGTGAGTGCCAAGTTGACAGGCAACGAGTTGTCGCTTTGGTCCGAAGATACGGAATTCAATCCCAAATACTTCAATTTGTTCGACTATAACTTCACCTTGGATTCCCGCAATCTCTTGATCAAGTTCTCCAACGACTTCAACGAGACCTTTCACAGCTTGATTTTGAAGGCCGATTCCACCGGGGACTACGCCAACTGGATCACGGGCTTGTACTTGCTGAACTATGAGAAGTTATCGTTGAACGAGGCATTCACGGCCGTGGTGTTGAGTTTGATTGGTCCCAAACTCTCAGACATCCACACGTTGTTACTGAAGAAAAAATACCCCAAATTCGAATGGTGCAACGTCAGATTACCACAAATCAACCACAAATGGTTGAAATGTTACATGATTATCCACCCAAGCACCTCCAAGAAACTCGGCAAAATTGAAATCTACCTGCTGGAAAAGATTCTGAAGAAAAACTTGATTTGTTACATCAGGAATGCCACCAATGTGTACAATATTTTCCCTGAAAATGTCAACATGATAGAATTCAACAGCTTGATGAAGTTGAATGGTGAGGTATATGTCAATAGCAAGTTCGAACACTTGTTTGCATCGTCTTCATCTTCTTCTGGGTTTAGCAAAGCTCACCAAAGAGTGTCATCTCAAACGTCATTTTTCTCCAATTCGTCATCGCCTCCATCTTCTCCAAAGGTCAAATCAAGCTCCAGCTTCATCAAAACAAACTATATTTATATGATGCCCCAAAGTCACCCCGGGGTCCAGGAAATCGAAACCATGATCAGAAACTACGTGCCTATAATTGATGCTTTCAAATTGTACGGAAGGCCTACACAATTGAACTCCGATAAGTTCGATAAGTCTTCGTTGCTTTTCGGGTTGCCTGCGTTACCTCATTACGAATACTTGCCATTCGAAGATGCTCACCGAATCATCACCCTACACTTGAGATCTGGCACCGAATCCGGCTGGTCGTTCAGTGAATGGAACCAGGAGTTCAAGAACTTGATTGAGTTTAAGATGGCCAACGAAAACTTCAGAGGAAGCGGAAATATTGGCCAGCTATTCAAATCCTTAGAGTTGGAAGATTCAGACGTGCTCTCACTAAAATCCTTCCCAGAAATCAAATTTCCTCAGGGTCCTACAAATGAATTTTCTCCCTCTCCATTGCCTGGCTTATCACCACCGGGATCTCCTTCCATAGATAACCATTTGGCATCTCCGAGATTGAGAGCGTCATCTGACATATCCAATTTTGGAACTCCTCCAGGGTTTGGGTCCTATGCGTCCCCTTTGAGGTCACCCTCCAACTCCATATCCAATTCTCCAAATCCTCGCGTTGGGTCGAGATTTGAGAATTTCCACGCCCCAATCTCCGGTGTTCAATCGAACGACGGTGCCATTGGCACCACCTCTGGCACCCAAGTTGGAGGGAACGCCACTCACACCACCCGAAGCATTGACCAGATACAAATGTCAAATGAGTTGGAAGAACCAATCAATTTGCATCCTTATAGACAAAGGGCATAGGCCCGTTATGAGTTGTACGACTTATAGAATATATGTTTAACAGTAATGAGTTACGTACGATTGAGGCTACGAGAACGTAAGATCAAAGCTACGAGTAATGTAAGATTAAGCTACGAGTAATATAAGACTAAGGGTACGAGTAATGTAAGATTAAGCTACGAGTAACGTAAGATTAAAGCTACAAGTATCGTAAGATTAAAGCTACGAGAACGTAAGATCAAGCCACGAGAACGTAAGATCAAGCCACGAGAACGTAAGATCAAGCCACGAGTAGCGCAAGTTTAAAGCCGTGACGGCTTTGGTGTCAGGAGATCTCCGTATCGGACAGTAAACAGACGTGAATACGAAGCCCCTCCACGTCTTGTATAAACACGTCTTGTATAAACACGTCCTACAAACACGTCTTATAAACACGTCTTGCATGAACACGTCTCGTGCGTACATATCTTCGCCAAAAACACGTCTCGTTAAACACGGTAATTGCAGGCGTCTCACGTCTCGCTACTCGTCTTGTTTATTTATTTTAATTACACGTCTGGCACGCGTTTCCTGTTTTAGCGTAACATAAACACTCATGAAATTAGAGCCCCAATTACTAATCGCCGTGGCTTTCGTAGCTATTCGTACTTCCTCTCTAGTGTCCCATATGTTCCCATCTCCTACAATCCAATTCCTAATTCCTACTCTATGTCTTCACCCCTTCCTGCTCGTACCCATTTCCCACTAAATACTCTCGCAACTTTACTCCTTCACCGCGTGATCATCACCAAAAAACGAACGCAATCGCACTACGCGCCTGGTAAAAAATTAAAAAAATCTTCTTATTGTTTTGTTTATAGAATCCCGTCCACCGGAATATAGAATTTGTGATATATAAACATCTTCAGTCCCTCCCATTCGAACCTCACATCAAAGTTTTAATAAACTTCATCAATCCTCAATTAATAATGTCCATCCAAGAAACTCCCACTAAAGGCTTAACAGGAAGAATCTCTGGCTTAGAAATGTCAAGTCCTTCCTCTGGTTCCTTGACCGATAGATTGGCCGCTGCTGCCGAAGCCAAAGATGCTGCACAAAACCACGTTCAACACAAAGGTGCTGTCACCAAAGATGAAGAAGTTCCAGTCATCACTCCAGAAGAATTGGAAGCTTTAAAGAAAAGAGAAAGAGAACCACTTGATATCTCTCCAGAAGAACAACAAAAGACTCTCGAGGTCCATCAAGACTTCTTAAGATCACACCAAGTTCACAGACACAAATTGAAGGATTTGGAAAAGGACGAACCTTTATTGGTGGAAAACACAAAGAGATTTGTTTTATTCCCAATTAGATACCATGAAGTGTGGCAAATGTATAAGAAAGCAGAAGCTTCTTTCTGGACTGCTGAAGAGATCGATTTAGGTAAGGATACCCATGACTGGAACAACCAGTTGAACAACAATGAAAGATTCTTCATCTCCAGAATCTTGGCTTTCTTTGCTGCTTCTGACGGTATTGTTAACGAAAACTTGGTTGAAAACTTCTCAGCTGAAGTGCAAATTCCTGAAGCCAAATGTTTCTATGGTTTCCAAATCATGATGGAAAACATCCACTCCGAAACTTACTCCTTATTAATTGACACCTACATCAAGGATCCTAAAGAAGCAGCATTCTTATTCAATGCCATCGAAACCATTCCACAAATCAAGAAGAAGGCTGACTGGGCTTTGAGATGGATTAATGATAAAGATGCCTTATTCGGTGAAAGATTGGTTGCTTTTGCAGCCGTTGAAGGTATTTTCTTCAGTGGATCATTTGCATCTATCTTCTGGTTGAAGAAGAGAGGTTTGATGCCAGGTTTGACATTCTCAAATGAATTGATTTGCAGAGATGAAGGTTTACACACTGACTTTGCATGTCTTTTGTTCTCTCACTTGGAGAACAGACCAAACCCACAAATCGTCGAAAAGATTATCACCGAAGCTGTTACCATCGAAAAAGAATTCTTCACCGATGCCTTGCCAATCAGTTTGTTAGGTATGAACTGCAAATTAATGTGTCAATATGTTGAATTCGTGGCCGATAGATTGTTGGTTGCATTGGGTAACGAAAAAGTCTACAATGCTACTAACCCATTCGACTTTATGGAAAACATCTCCTTAGCTGGTAAGACTAATTTCTTCGAAAAGAGAGTTAGTGACTACCAAAAAGCTGGTGTCATGGCTTCTACTAATACTGATTCCAAGAATGAAGACGCTTTTGCCTTTGATGAAGACTTCTAAGGTTTCCCCATCATGAACTTCTTAAGAAGTCTTTTAATTCTTTTTACGAAAATTTAGATTGTTGCTTGTTTTGATTATGAAAATGTAATGCTTATGTAAATATAATAAATTTACTCATGAACTAAAACTGTGCTAAAGTAGTAACAAAAATTGCATCAAAATTCGCATCGTTAAAATTCTTGAACTATGGCAAAGGGTAAGAATAAAGAGGTAAAACCGACACGGACCTCGAACGGCCACAAGTCAAAACAGCACCATGCAAAGAAGGGGCGCCAGGAATCAAAGTTTCTGAGTAGCACCCTGGAACACCCGTTCAAATTGGCCATGTGGGATTTTGATCACTGCGATCCAAAAAGGTGCTCTGGAAAGAAACTCGAAAGATTGGGGTTCATAAAAAATTTGAAAATCGGCCAGAAGTTTAGTGGAATAGTGGTTTCTCCCAATGGTAAGATGGTGGTCTCTCCTGCTGATAGAGAGATTGTGGAACAATATGGAGCAGCGGTTGTAGAATGTTCTTGGGCAAGATTAGATGAGATACCGTTCAATAAAATCGGAGGAAAGCACGAACGTCTTTTGCCGTACTTTGTTGCTGCCAATCCCGTGAACTACGGGCGTCCTTGGAGACTCAACTGTGTGGAAGCTTTGGCTGCTTGTTTGGCTATTGTGGGACACTATGATTGGGCTGAGGCCATTTTATGTAAATTCACTTGGGGACTCACATTTTTGAAAGTCAACGAGGAGTTATTGGATATATACTCCAAGTGTGAAGATCATGACGCCATAAAGGTTGCCGAGGAACAGTACTTGTCCAGGTTGGAGGAGGAATCCAAGCAGAGGAAACTACAGGCCAGAACAGAAGACATTTGGATGACTGGAAACATCAACAGAAAAACAGGCACCGACGAGGAAGAAAGCAGTGAGTATGAAGAAGACGCAGACTCTGACGAGGATGTGGAATACGACGCTTTGGGCAATGTAATAGAGAAAAAGGTGGACCCGTTGGGCAATGAAATAGAGAAAAAATTGGACCCGTTGGGCAATGAAATAGAACCAGAGGTTGACGCATTAGGAAACCAGATAGAACCAGAGGTGGATGCATTAGGAAACCAGACACTAGTGGACTCTTTGGGCAATATCATAGACTCCAAAGATGCGGAATACGACACGGAACCTGAATCTGATCACAGCTCGTCTCCCACCACCGCAGCCATACCAAGCTTGGCCTCAAATAACGACAATAACGAACTCACTACAAATTTCCAACAGATTACGATTTAGTAGTAATTACACATGCCATATAAATAAGCTCAATAAACATACACAAAGTCTGGTGCTTCACATCCGGAACGAACCTTTCTGGTATCCTCTTCTCCTTGAAGGATTCTTTCCTTAAGAGCATTCTGCTTCTTCAAGTACAAGTTCATACCAATGGTGGATACGATAGCAACCACAACACATCCCAAGGAAAATCCATTTCCAAGGTAGTAGTGTGGGGGGTCTCTATAAACCTGACCAGCAATAACACCCGCCAAGTTACCAAACGTTTGATTAAACCCAAGGGCTGTAGCTCTTCTATAGTGAGGTGCCATATTGTTATTGATCCACGTGATATTCAAGGCAACTGCTGAATATAATGGGATTGAAATAAGGTAAGTGGCGAAGTAGTTAGCTCCGGCATTGGTTGAAGCCAACAATATTATGTATCCAATACCTGCAACAATATTCACTGCTAAGAGGAATTTTGTTTTGTTTTGTAGTTTATCTGACAGGTAAAGCACACCGTAAACGGATATAGCAGAAAGGGCATAAACTGGAATCGACAAATATTGAGCAGCCATGACATCGAATCCTAATTGAAGTCTTAAAATGGAAGGTAAGAAGGTGGAAAATCCATATAAGACTAAATCAACACAGAACTGAATGACAACACTGAAATACAATTTAGGGTCTCTTATAGCATACATGAATTCTTTCTTATCGAATTTGTTGCTTCCCATATAATGTTGTCTTTGTTCTTCTCTAATTCTCATGATCTCTTTCTCATCCTCGTTCAAAAAGCTGGCAGTGATTGGGTCATCAGGTAACCACCATAATGCAATGACTGCACAGAAGGAGATAGCACCTTCAATGAAGTATAAAAACGACCAACTATCGAACCTGGAAGTTGGATTGATTTTGGTGATACCAGTGGCAATTAATCCACCAAATGCACCACTGACACATGAACAAACGTAAAGGTAAGACAATCTTCTACCTTGCTCTTCACGTTTGTACAAAATGGAGATGTACAAACTCATATTTGGGAAAACACCACCTTCCATCAAACCCAATAACAATCTACATAAAGTTAAAGACCAAAAGTCCCTAACGAATGCAGTAAAAAAAGTGACACAAGCCCAACCAAACACCAAAATACTCAAGAACTTTCTAAACCCGAGCTTTCTAGCAATCAAAACAGCAGGCACTTCAGATAAAATATAAGTAGCATAGAAGACCGAAACCGCGGCCGAATATTGACTGTCAGTCAAATTTAATTGTTCGTACATACCAGCAATCTTGGCATTACCAATGTTAGATCTATCTAAGAAACTCAAGAAATAAATCAATGAAAGAATTGGCATGATTCTTCTATCGAACTTATGAAGTAATTTACGTTCTTTTTGTGGATCAACCAATTCACCAACACTCCCATCTTCTTTTGAATCAACATTTATGACATGTTTCTTTTCTTCTATTCCTATGGAACTCTTACTTTCCTGATCATTCAGACTCATATTACAAGCTTTACAATAATAAACGTATGGAATTCATTAACATATTTATAGTCTATGTTTCTCGATGGAGTAAAAAATGGAGAATCTTGAGAAGAGCGATAAGAACAATATGTGCAGGAGTTTAGTGATTTTCCCCCAGTGGGCACTTCGGTCCCCCAGTCATAAGCCGTATCTTCCCCCAGTAAGAACGCCGCTGATTGATCAAAGTGGGGCTTCGTTGGCGTTTATCGTACTTAAACCTAAGATATACCTGCTCCTTGTCAGATCGTTTATTTTCTTTGTATTTAGAATTCCGAACATGACTGTTGAAACTAATTCCTTTAAAGTATGTGTGACTCTTTTTTTCTCATTTGCCATTTCCGGTTTCGGTACTAACACTCAATGAAGAGATTGATAAGATTTGTGTCTGACGATGATAAGATATACTTCGGTGATGCTATTTTACCCGAAGATTCCATCGATGTTTACAGAAGCAAAGAAGCACATTTGATCAAAGGTGACATTTTCGGTGACCATGAAGTTACAAGTGAAGTATTACCAATCAAAAAATTGTTGAGTCCTTTAAGTGCTGAACAAATTCCTACAATCAGATGTGTTGGTATGAACTATATCAAACACGCTCTTGAATTAAAGATGCAAATTCCAAAATACCCTGTCATTTTCTATAAACCTACATCTGCTCTTACTGGACCTGAAGATCCTATTGTTGTTCCATCTGTCTGTCAAATTCACGATGCCAAGATCGATTACGAGGTCGAAATGGTTATTGTGATCGGCAAAAAGGGAAGAGACATCACCGAGCAAAACGCTCAAGACCACATCTTGGGTTACACCATCGGTAACGATGTCAGTCAAAGAACATGGCAAATGGAAAGAGGTGGTACTCAATTTGGTGTTGGTAAGATGTTCGACACATTCGCTCCACTCGGTCCAACCATTGTATCTAAAGACATTCTTCCATTCGAAGAAGTGTCAAATTTAAATGTCAACACCAAGGTTAACGGAGTCGAAAGACAAAACTCCGATACCAGTGATATGATCTTCGATGTTAACAAGGTTGTTTCATTCTGTTCTATAGGTACTACTTTGAACCCTGGTGACATCATCTTCACTGGTACTCCATCCGGTGTTGCTGTTGGACTTGACCCATCCCCATACCTTAAACACGGAGATGAAGTTGTTCTTCATGTCGACAAAATCGGTGACTTGAGAAACAAAATCGAATTCGAAGAACCTGACCAAAAGATTATAGACTTTTACAACTAAATTCATAGACAACATATTTAAGTTAACATGCAATTCTTTTATTGACTATTATCGTACATATCGTAACAAAAGATCTCTTTTCGCCCCATGGATCTTTCTTTGCAACTTTCAAATAACCGGGAGTATTCAACTCCCAAAACCCACGTACACTTGGAATACTTTTGGGCCATTGCATCCATGACTCCGGCTATGTGATGAGACCCAGCCAAAGAGTCTAAAGATGTGGCTAGTTGTTTGATACTTAGGTAATAATGTTGAGGGCTAGAATCCACAATCACTTTATCAAATACACTTTTCACTCGGTACAAATAATCAAAAGCATCTTCTTTGACCACAAGGTTGCCAGAATTGTAGCATGTAGACTCGGGGCCGAATCTGGCAAAGTTGTACCCCCAAATAGTGAAACAGGAATCGACTATGACATGAGGTCTCTCTGGAATCGGGTCTTGTTCCGGCTGGTAATCTATTTTTTTCTCGTCAATGTTTAGTAAACACTCAATGAGGCAAATGTATGCATGAACCACTCCAATTCTTCCATTTATTGAGTTGGACCATTCAACCATCCGGGCTTCCACATTATAATAATCGACTTTATTTGAAACGACATTCATTCTAGCAGGTGCTCCAGCGTAGATAAGAAGATCGTGATTAAGAATATTCAATCGTATGTGAGTCATGTGGTAAATGGTTAGTTTGCACTTGGATTCATTCAACTCAAAGCTCCGAGATGTAGGCTTCTCTCTGACTCTTAAATCTATCAATAAATTGTCGACGTCACAACATGATCCATGGGCTACATTGAACTTCCATAGATCCAACGCATATGCAATCTTCACTCTCCATTCGTCATTCAATATATCTGGTTTGCGTCCGTTAAACAAGGACATCGTATCATCCTTCTGTTCCAACTGAATGATCAATGAAGTCAACGTGTGAAACAAGACTCTCTTGCTGAACGAGCCAACCTCCAACACATCGCCTTGTAGAAGCTTGTTGAAACAAGCACGAACAGAAGGCGGTTTGGGAGGAAGTGAAATGCTTTTCAAACTTTGTAGATCGGCCTCCCAAATGATATCGTCACATGGTAAAGGTAGTCTCAACTTGTCTAGGAATAGCAGACAGCTATGAGACGATATTATGGAGCTCGTCAAGTCGAATACGAACGACATGAGCAAACACCTTTTCATGGATTCGGCAGCCACCCATTTCGAAAGTAAGATTTCATTTTCTGTTTGTTTCAAATCAGCAGAATCCATTCTTTCGTTGGAGTATGGGTCTCCACCCAAAAGTACGGATCTTTTCATCATCTCTATTTTGGCTGCTTGGTGAATGGACGATCCTTCGTGGAGAGCTCTGGTACCATAGTGTTTTTCATACACTTCAAGTATCAACAAACTTTGTAACTCGGCAGGTATTGGAGCACCCTTATCTCTGTGTTTGAATATGGCCCATCTCAAATCCTTACCGATGATCAACGCAAATCCAGATGCATCTATTAGAGGAGATGTAGTTCGGGCTGCAAACGATAAATTTGCACCCATCATGATCATTGCTAACGTCAATATCGGGGGTACGGCCAAACTATTGAACAGCGGTTTGTGGATTATTGGGAACTGCACGTGGAAGATGTCCCAGTAAACTTCCAAGCAAAATTCCAACGACAGTAAATTGAAGTCCGGATGTTGGTTTAAACCCGGAATTAACTCACCATATACACTCAATAACTCGGCAGAAACCCCGGAGCTGTTGATTGAAACAGAGGGAAAATGGTCTAGGTTGGATCCAAGAAGTTCCATCAACATGGAATTGGCTTCGTTTTCAAATATCGTTGAGTTGACCAACTTACTATTATTGTTATCAAATGCAATGTCATCAAATAGCCAGTTCATGTCGGCACTAACCATTTTTGGTGTGAGCATAACTGCCGGAGTGACTTCCTCATGAGGCTCTGCTTTACTGTACTTTCGCCTCTTGAACCCATCGGGCTTAAAATGCTTTTCGTAATGTTCTTTCATAACATCTGCTCTTTTGAATTTCATCAGACAAACTTCACACTGGTGAGGAAACGAGTCGGTGTGATTCAACTTGTGTCTCTTCAAGTGGTCTTTACGGGTGAATAACTTCCCACATCCAGAATAATCGCATACAAACCCGCCCATTTTCAGTTATTCGGAGTCCATCAAATTATTATCGTTGGGTTGTAACCTTATCTAAATCACACTAAATTTTTCGCAGCGAACACCGCTGACATAAGCTGGGGTTTATTTTGATTATGTCAATGCTAATTTGATATTGCGTTCACTGATAACATGTGTCCATACGGCTTTTTCATTGAGGTCTCTTGCCCTCCATATGATCTCAATGGCATGGCGAGATGCACTTATGGACGATTTGGGCCAAAGGGCCTCGAGCTGTTCGCAGATATCTAAAATTTCTATGCGTGTAGTTTCCTCTATATCGAAGGTGCTCAATATCACAAGTGTCCATGTTGGGAATAGCACTGGTTCTTTGCCATTGATCATGATGTTAGAATCCCTCATGATCTGTGCGATGAGCGACGAAGGGTCTAGCGTCAAACGAGTTTTGGCCAACTCAACTCGAAAAATGTCTGAGAAATATATCTTGGACGAATTGAGATACAACTGGGCACAAGATGTGAGTTTTTCATTCTCATCGGTTTCTGATAGTGACAGTAGTTGGTTGTATATGGACGTGGCTGTGCTGGTGTTCAACTCTGTTTCATCTGGCGACCTTATCCTTCTGAAAACCGTCATTTCATGAATGAGTTTGATTAGTCGAGGTGAGCATCCGAACATGTAGTCTATACTTGTGGTTTGGAAAAACCCTTCCACGAGACGAATAGGGAAGTTGTTGGTCATATCGTCGAATTCAGCGTCGTCCAATGTCGTGAGTAGAAGAATATACCGCAATGTGAAGTATCGGTAGCAGAAAAATAAGTCCACATTATTCAAGATATTATCATCGCTAGTGGTTTGAAAGATGAGACAACTTTGTTTCAAGTAAATGAGCCAATGGTCACTTCCAGTGTTCCCAATTTCTAAAGAACATATCACAAGCAAGCTCACTAGCACCTCATTGATACTGTCGATCCCACTCTGGTCCAACAAGTCATACATCATACTTATAGCTTGGTTTTTATATTGGGTGGTGAGGTCCAGAAAATACTTCCTTTGCTGGGGATACCTTCGTACCAAATCACTGGCTGATATGGCGAGAATGGACTGGAATAATGCTGGAGAAATGGCGCTATTGGGGATTATCACTGACCTGAATTCATTTAACTGACTGTCACTGAACACTTTTTTCTTACTCACCACATCGACATAGTAGTTGAATAGTTCTGATTCCAAGATCAGATCCGGGTGTTCTGATTTTTCAACGGTGCCAAACCCAGGCGTTTCGTCTTCCAGGAGTTTCATGGCCGAAAAGGCACCGGGTTCAAAGTCATCATACGTAGTCAGCAAGAAAAACCGACATCTCGGTGTAGTTGCAAAGTGTCTCCATACTATTTGATTATTCAGATTCCAGTATGTTTTGTGGTAATAAACACACTCAGTACCCAGTCTGGTACAAAGCAGGCACCGGGGCTTCTTTTCATCGCACTTCTTCTTCCGCTGTTTACACGATACACACCCGTTTCGACTTCTTCTGATTACGGTGCCCATGGCCTGTGCTTATCGCGACTTGATTCCGAGATTACAGAATACGAATTGATGCTGTGACACGACCACACAGTGGCCAGAATGTTGGCCAGTCTGTGTTCCGTGAGTTTGAACAGATCACAGATGGATCTGGGTGTCTTGTTTGTGCATAAGGATATTGGACAATTAAGAGGTCCGTGAATTTTTAGTACTCAAACTCGTATCTACATTCGCATTTGAATATATTTTTGTGAATTTTGCAACTATAGAGAGTTTTATTGAGATGCATTGAATGCTTCTTGAATATTGGCCAAACTACCTCCAGCTTTGGCATACACCTTAGATGTAGTACTGACCTCTTCGACCGGCTTTTTATCGGGTACACCGTATCCTCCACCACCGGGAGTGTATATCTTAAGAATATCCCCAACCTCTAACTCAATCTCTGCAGTTGGCCCGAGATACTTCCAGTCGATTGTTTTACCATCAGGTCTAATCTTTCCGAGTCTGTTGATACCACGACCTCCTGGACCACCACCCGCCATCCCGTATGGATGGAACACTCTTCTCTGTGTCAACACAGTTCCGTGACATGGAGATGTGAACTGAAGTTCTCTGATCAATCCATTTCCTCCATTCCATTTACCAATACCAGCACTGTCTGTACGAACTGAAAACTGCTTCAATACCACTGGGTATCTTTGCTCCAATACTTCAGGATCGGTCATGAGAGTGTTGGTCATATGACACTGACTTCCACTGAATCCATGGAACCCATTACCAGCTCCAATACCACCACCAATTGTCTCCACGAATCCGAACCCGGGAATGATTTCATCCTTCTGGTCATCATATCCGCCTTGGCCGAATGCAATACAATTCATACACCCGTAAGAGGCAGCAACGGTACCAAAAGCTTTCATGATCACATCAGTAATTTTCTGTGATGAAACTCCATTACCTCCACTGACTGCAGCGGTGACACTTGGGTTCAACACAGACCCTTCGGGTATAATTACTTTGATGGGTGCCAACACACCTTCGTTCAAGGGCAAGTCTCCTTCAGTGATGTGGCATCTCAAACAGTATGTGATACAGGAGTATGTGATTGAAGAAGGAGCATTGAAACAATTGTACGTTTCATCAGAGGTTCCGGTGAAGTCAAACGTGGCGGTACCTTCTTCGCCGTCGATGTCAATTCGAAGTTGGATGACTGCACCATCATCCATGTAATCAACAGCAGTCAACGGTTCACCTTTTCTTTCCTTTGCTAATTGTTTGAGAAATGCACGAACTGCTGCTTCAGCTGTATCTTTGATTCCTCTCATGTAAAATAACACATACTCAGCATCGTATTCATTGAAAACATCTGTAAGCAAATTGATACCTTTTTGATTAGCAGCGATGGCAGCTTTGATATCAGAAACGTTGTCAGCAAGTTTTCTAGAAGGTGATGATCCTGGGATCTTCTTCAAGTCATCCACGAAGTATTTTTGGATACCAGCATCGTCAAAAATACCGTCTTTAACGACTTTCCAGGCAATGAATTTGGCACCTTCCGCTTCAAGGCTGGTGGCTGATGAGTCCATAGAACCAGCAACAGTACCTCCAATTTCAGCATGATGAGCTCTGGATCCTACAAAGAATCTGATGCGTCCATCAATGAACACTGGTGAGATGATGGTGATATCAGGTAAATGAGTTCCCATTGCTTTTGGATGATTGGTTGCTAAAATATCACCAGGATGTAAGTCAGCACCCCAATAGTTGATTTGAAATTTCACTGCAAAAGACATGGCACACAAATGCACCGGCACAGAAGGTGCATTAGCCACCAAATTCCCGTGCTCATCAAACAATGCACAACTGAAGTCCAATCTCTCTTTGATGTTTGCACTGACGGAAATTTTTTGCAAAGTCGAACACATGGATTCAGCAATGGACATGAACCTATGAGCAAAGACAGATAATTGAACGGGATCCACCGAGTTCGTACTCAAGTCTTTCTGTTCTTTTTCATTCTTCAAATCGATGAACACGTGCCTAGGCAATACAGTCAAAACAGAGTTGGGCTCAACGATCAACGTTTGGGTCTCGTCCAACACCAAGCTTGGGCCTTCAATCTGAGATCCAATTGGAAGATCTCCAAGTAAGTAAACCTTCGTATCATGGAAACCCCCGTCGAAGAAAACAGGTTGTACTGTTTTCTCCAAACCAGAAGGAACAGGAGTTTTCCCGATTTGGTTCCAATCTTTGAATGGGGATCTTTCCTTGATTTTGTTGACAGACCCACTACCCCTGACTCTTATATCATTGATAATCACATCCTTCTTGAAGTCATTGAATGAAAATTCTGTACTGTGGGTTTCATAGAAAGACTCCAAGAAGTCCTTCTCTGATTGCAAAATCATCAATTTGGAGTCGGACCCTTTGTATCCCATATTGAAGAACACTTGGTACTCGAACTCTTTGACTCCTTGTTCTTCCAACTCCGATCTGACTTTATCCTTCAACAACTCACATCTTGCCAATAACTCGTCTCTGGACTTCTCCGAGTAAACTGTGAGTGTAGGCTCCTGTGCTTCATGCACAATATCTGATAAAGCAATACCGTACGCAGATAAGATAGAAGAATATTTATGGATAATCACACGCTTGACTTTCAATGTTTTAGCAAGAGCAACGGCGTGTTGTCCACCAGCACCTCCAAACGAGGCCAAATTGTGTTTGGTGACATCAAGACCTCTGTTTTCAGTCAACTGTCTGATTGGTTTGGCCATGGCAACATTAGCAACTTCTAAGAAACCAAGAGCAATTTCATAAGGAGTTTTAGGAGTCATGTCTGGATTATCAGCATTTATCTCGTGTGCCAACTTGGTGAATGCTTCAATGACTGCGTCTTTGTCAAGGGGCTGGTCTTCGGTCTCCCCAAAGATCTTTGGGAAAAACTCTGGCAAAATTCTACCGCACATCAAGTTTGCATCAGTTATAGTCAACTGTTTACCGTTTTTACGGTAGCAAACGGGACCGGGGTGGGCACTTGCACTTTCAGGACCAACGAGGTAGAGCCCGTTCTTATAGGATAACACTGAACTTCCACCAGCTGCAACGGTGTTGATATCGAGCTGAGGTGCTGCAAGTTTGATTCCGGCAGTAGTGGTTTCGAAGACCTGTTCGAAAGCCAGACCTGCGTATCTGCTGACATCAGTAGAAGTTCCACCCATATCAAATCCGATGGTAGGAGTTCCGTCTTCAGGATCGTACGAGGTTCTTGCTTGGCCTACTACACCTCCGGCAGGACCAGACAAAAGAGATTTCAAGCCTGTGAATCTACGATAGTCACACAATCCACCATCAGACATCATGAACTCCACTCTCGTATGAGCTTCGAACCCCTTTTCGAACCCCTGTATCAAACCCTCGATGTACTCTTCCACGATGGGTGTAAGGTAAGCATCAACAACCGTTGACTGGCCTCTGTTGACAGCTTTGATCATAGGCAAGACCTGGTGGGACAAGGTGACGTTTTTGAAGCCTATTTCCCTGGCCAATTGCCCGATTAGTTTCTCATGTTCTTGGTAGTTGTAACCGTGAATCAAAACCACCGCAATAGACACAATTCCTTGGTCTTTCAAAGCTTGAAGTTGAGACCTAGTTTTTTCCACGTTCAACGGTTTCAAAATTTGCACGACCTCCTTCGTATTTCCGAACACATACTTTTTGTTATCAACCAAATCCAACGCATCGTATCCTTTTGCATCCTCAGTGAAAACAGGAAGTGTGACTCTTTCCTCCACTTCAACAACTGCCTTATACAAAGCTTGAGGCTTCACCACATTCAACGCAAATAAATCCGGACGCGATTGGTTCCCAATGTGAAGAATATCTTTGAATCCTTCTGTGGTCACCAAAGCAGTGGCTACACCTTTTCTTTCCAACAACGCATTGGTTGCAACAGTAGTACCGAGCTTAATGCTCTCAATGGACGAAGTATCGAGAGGTTGGCCCCTGGGGATCTTGACGCCGTGGGCGTGTTCCAAAACCCTTCTGATACCTTCGATATTAGCATCTTTGTAGTTGTTTGGATCAACTGATAAGAGTTTGAATACATAATCTGGTTGGCCTGGAATAATGGCAAGAACATCGGTAAAGGTTCCACCTCTGTCAATGGCAATGCTGATTTTCTTCTCGATTGTCATTTGTCAGATACTGGACTGAAAAACCAAGGATCCATTTGAAGGACAGGACCATTATAAATCACTTCCAGATTCAGATTGGGTGGGTGTGCATCTAAGCTATCGATAGCGCATGCGGTTACTCTACGGAATTTTCGTGGGGAAGCTGCGTCCACACTACCGGATATAATCGTTGCATCCGGCACCAATGACGAGGAAATGCGAGATATATCCCTGGGTTTTGTATATTGCTGGTGAAAACATTTATAATTTTGCGTCGAATTCCGCTGCCGAATCCGGTGCCCATTCGATCTTGGAAAAATCGGTATTGTTCAGCGACACTCTCCAAGAACAATTGTTGGGATCAAACCCTTGTAAATCTTCTCGCCACCTCCAAGTAGATTGCAACTCTTTGGTGAGGGTGTTCTCCAACTTCTGTACTATATACTTTCCGATATTGGGTAACAACTTGTACGCGTGTCCACTGTCACCTGTTGCCACATAAACGTTGTTCAAATAAGGAACCTTATCGATGATGTAGTGAGAATCGGACGTGTCTGCGATCCAACATACTTTGTGATTGATAAGTTTGTGGTAACTGAGTTCAGGAACAAATGTCGCAAGTAACTTCTTTGCTTGATCTACACACTCAACAGGCATTGTATCACTAGGACTCTCACTTTTATACCTGGGCAATGAAACGACGTTACCATTGTTGTTGACGTAGTTTTGAACTCCGACCCCGGGAAGGGCAATTTTGATGATCTTGGTAGCTTCATCGGGTGGGAAAAAATATCCCAAGTCAGAGTCGAAAACAATGGGAATATTGCTGTATTTCCTGAATTCCTTGTCATTCAATTGGATGTGGGTAACAAAAAGTCCCGTGGCCGCTTGCTGCTGCTTCAAGTTGAGTAATTTTCCACTGGCAGCTCCTGTGCATACCACAATCTTATCTCCAGAATACTTGTCACCTGACTCGCAAATCACATAATCGGTCCCGTTGATGGTATCGATTCTGACGGCTTTACCAGCATTTCCGAAAACAAATTTAACCCCGTTCTTCTTGGCAGCGTCATATACGGCTTTGAGAGACTTGCCGGCCAATCCAACTCCAGTCTCGGGATTCCACTTGTATTCCGTCAGCTCGGGCACCGAATTGTATTTCAAGAAATCGAACTTTTCCGCCAAAGATTCACCACCTTTGTGGTAAGTAATAAACTTTCCACCACCCAACTTCTGAAGGTTCTGAATACCCAACGCTTCGAACTCTTTTCTGGCTGGGTGCAGCTCTGGAGTGATCAAGATTCTACCACATTCTCTGTAATTTTTCTTATAAAGGGGGTCAGATCTCCATAAGTCCAAGGCTTCGACGGCTAACTTACTGTAGATCATATCCGAGTACTCGGTTCTTATCACCTTGTTGTAATCACAAGCCGCAGACCATGGTGAAGGAACTTCAAAAGCATCCAAAGCCGTAACTTTATAACCTTTTCTACTGAGCTCAAGAGCGGTTGATAACCCCAAAACTCCACACCCGACGATCACTATAGATTCTGTCATTATTTTAAATCTTCAACAACTTTGCAAATTATTTAAACGCCTGGCCACCAATTACCATGGCGTCATTACCTTATCATTATCGCTTGCGCATCCAATAACCATTTTTATTTCCGTGTTTGTGTTTGTGCCCCGATTCTTATCGCGGGGTTCAAGTGAGAAAGATGCGAAAACGCCAATCTCGAGCATTTGCAGCCACCTGGAGAATTGTTTAAAATACAATGATATCTCGAGAGAGTTGTTCACTAGCTGTAGGTTTAAATGTCTGAATCAGGTTCCGTTGGTGCATCTGATGAGAAAAACAATGTCAATGTCAAAATAGACTCTATTGAGGAAAGCCACGATGGAGACTTAGATGCTGGTGCCAAATATCTATTGGAACATCCACAACATGCGGATTATACTCCTGAAGAAGCCAGAAAAGTTCTCTGGAAAATCGACTTGATGTTGATTCCCATTATGACTGCGTTGATCACCTTAGGTGCTGCTGATAAAATCATCATCTCAAACGCTGCTGTTTATGGTATGAGAGAGTCAATTGGTTTAGTTGGTTCACAATACTCTTGGGTCGGGTCGATTTTCTACTTTGGTTACTTGATTATGGAAGCTCCCGCAAACATCATCATTCAAAAACTCCCCGTTGGGAAGACTTTGGTCACGTCTTTTGTTATATGGAATGTGGTGTTAATGTGCATGGCAGCTGCTCATAATTTTAGTCAACTTGCTGCTATGAGATTCTTATTAGGAATGGGAGAAACGTTTTTATTCCCAGCCAACTCTGTTATCACAGCAATGTTCTACAAGAAATCAGAACAACCATTGAGAACTGCCATCTGGTTTTCTGGCTTCTCTTCCATCATTACTGGGATCTTATCTTATGCTATCGGGCATGCCGATTCCAAATTGGAAAACTGGAGACTCTTGTTCATCACCTTTGCTTGTATCACCTTATTTTTCACCTTTATTGCCATCTTCATCATCCCTGATTCTCCCATGACAGCAAGATGGTTGAATGAAAGACAAAGATATATAGCCATTCACAGACTCAGTGGTAATCGAACTGGTATCAAAAATGAGAAGTTCAAGAAATCTCAGCTCATTGAAGCTTTGAAAGACACAAGAACTTGGCTTATGGCCATATTCGTTTTATGTATAAACGTGTCCAACGGTTCCTTGGTGACATTTGCAGGACAAATAGTCTCGGGAATGGGATATTCTCCTTTGAGAACAACTCTATTAGGAATGCCCACCGGTGTTTTCATGACCACAAGCTCGTGGCTTATTGCGGTGCCAACTTTCTTCTATCCAAGAAAGTTCAGAACTGTTGCTGCATTCACCATTTGTTGTGTTCCTTTGATTAGTTGTGTTTTGATGATGAAAATCACGGGGAAGATCAGCTTATTGATAGCTTATTATTTCTTTTACTTCTACTGGGGCCCATACGTGTGTATGACGGCTCTTAATTTTGCAAATACTGCCGGGCATACTAAAAAATCCACCATAAATGCCATTAACTTTCTCTCTTATTGTGTTTCCAACATTATCGCTCCCCAATTCTTCATCACCAGTGAAGAGCCGGAGTACCCTACCGGGTATCATGCCATTCTCGGATTCACCAGTGCTGCGTTGGTTTCAATTGCTGCATATGGATATGTGTGCTTTAGAGAAAATCAACGGAGAGATAAACTCTATGGACCAGGAGATGACAATGTCGATAAAGAAATGGATCAATTGGACTTGACTGACAAAGAGAAAGAAAAATGGTTCCGTTACTGTTGGTGATATATATGTGTTAATCATAAGTGTACATGATAGCAGAGACTTTTGTATTGGTTCTAGATAAAAGATAACGATTTTGGATGCGATTTTGGATAACGATTTGGAACGATTTTGACTATCGCATTTCCAAACCCAATCTGAGGCGACACTTACTCAACAAAGTGTGGACCCTCTGGACCCCCACTTATCTCTTGCGCTACCCAGTGGGCTCTTTCATTGTAATTGACGAATGAAGCGCAAAATTATGGGGTTACTCCTATCACTTGGTGGGTTATCTCCAAATTTGAGTGGGTGCCCCCAGTGGTACTCCAGCTCCCCCAGTATATCTGTGCGATTAGGAGATTTTGTGTCACCGAACAAGTCAATACACAGTGTGGCGGGCCCATAACCCTAGAGATATCGCACTGGATCTTTAAAGGTGCCGGGTTTTGCTGATATTCACAACATTAAATCCCTGAATTCTAAATGACTGGTATCCAAATTGCCGTAGATAGAGGTGGAACCTTTACTGATTTCATTGCCAAAATCCCAGGTCAGCCTGACTATGTGTTCAAGCTCTTATCTGTTGACCCCAAGAATTATCCTGATGCTCCAACCGAAGGTATCAGATTGATCTTAGAGAAAGCCCATGGAAAAAAAATTGCCAAAGGGGAGAAGCTTAAGCTCGACTCAATTGACAGTATAAGAATGGGAACTACAGTTGCAACTAATGCTTTGTTGGAAAGAAAAGGTTCTGACGTTTGTCTTGTGACTACCAAGGGTTTCAAAGATGTTTTAACTATTGGTAATCAGACAAGACCAAATATTTTTGATTTGACTGCAAAAAAATTGGGGCACCTCCAAAAGAAAGTCATTGAGATTGATGAGAGAGTCACAATCCCAACATTTTCCGAAGGTGGCGGTGATCAATTACAAGTTGATGAACTGGACCCACTGATTATCGATGGTCCTTCTGGTGGTAAGATCCAAATTTTGAAAAAGCCAGATTACCAACAAGTGGAAAGCCAATTGACAGAATTGTATAAAGAGGGTCAATTCAAGACACTTGCGTTGTGTTTGGTTAACTCTTATGCTTATCCTGACCATGAAGCCAAAATTGCAGAAATTGCCAAAAAAATTGGGTTCCAGGTTTCTGTCAGTCACGAGTTGCAGCCAATGATTGGACTTGTGAATAGAGCTTCTTCCACCGTTGCAGACGCCTACTTGTCTCCCGTCATCAAGACGTACATTGAAGGATTCGGTGCTGGATTTGAAGGAGGTTTGGATGCATTTGGTAACAAGTTACTCTTCATGCAAAGTAACGGAGGATTGTGTCCGTGGTACAAATTCACAGGATTGAAGGCCATTTTATCCGGACCTGCTGGAGGTATGGTTGGATTTGGAGAAACATGTTACGATCATGTGACCAAAAGGGCCACTATTGGATTCGATGCTGGTGGAACCAGTACTGATGTGGCAAGATATTCCGGGGTATTGGAACATATCTATGAAACAGTCGTGAGTCAAGTGAGTCTCCAAACACCTCAATTGGACATTTCGACGGTTGCAGCTGGTGGAGGATCGATGTTGTTCTGGAAAAATGGTATCTTTGTTGTTGGGCCAGAATCTGCTGGGTCTGATCCTGGTCCTGCTTGTTACAGAAAAGGTGGACCTTTGACTGTAACCGATGCCAATTTGTTCTTGGGAAGATTGATTCCCGATTACTTTCCTAAAATCTTTGGTCCTAACCAAGACCAACTGTTAGATTACGAAATCACGGCTGAAAAGTTCAAACTGTTGACGGAAGAGATCAATAAGAGTGAAGACCTCAAAATTAAATTCACTCCTGAGGAAGTGGCCTTGGGATTCTTGAATGTTGCTGTTGAGTCCATGGCTAGACCAATTAGAACTATCACTGAGTCTAAAGGTTACGGAACTGCCGAACATAACTTGGCATGTTTCGGAGGATCTGGTGGTCAATTCGCTGTTCCTCTTGCCAAAAACCTTGGTATTGCGGATGTCGCTATCCACAAATACTCTTCTATTTTATCTGCATATGGTATATTCCTTGCTGATATTGTAATTGAAAAGCAGTCTCCAACATCTGTTGCTTACGATGAGGATCATTTTGACTTCATCAACAAGAAGAGTCAGGAATTGATCGATTCGGCATGGAAAGACTACAGAGACCAGAACCTTACTCAATTTGATACAAGAGTGGAAACATTCTTAAATATGAGATTTGTTGGTTCTGATACTCATTTGTTGATCAAGAAGACGGACGGTGAGAATGATGCCGATAAGAAGTTCATCGAAAGACACCAAAAGGAATTTGGATTCACTCTCGAAAGGGGAGTCATTGTCGATGATATTCAAGTGATTTTTGTCGTGGAAAGCGACGACAAACAGGTCCATAATCCATATGAGGAACTCAGAAACACGAAGACTTTCGAAGCAAACAAGAGTGATGTTGTGAAATCGGTTTACTTCCAAAATGCCGGATGGCAAGATACTCTGATATATCAACTCAGTACTTTGAGTGTTGGATCCACAGTCCAAGGACCAGCAGTTCTTCTTGATGAGACTCAAACATTGTTGGTGGAGCCCAATTCTACTGCAAACATTTTGAAAGACCATGTTTTGATTGCGGTAGAACATGAACACAGACCGGAGCTTTCAAGTACGGTTATCGATCCTATCCAATTGTCTGTTTTTGGACACAGATTCATGTCCATTGCAGAACAAATGGGTAGAACCTTACAACAAACAGCCATCTCTACCAACATCAAGGAAAGATTAGATTTCAGTTGTGCAATTTTCGATAAGGAAGCCAACTTGGTTGCAAATGCTCCTCATGTTCCTATTCATCTTGGAAGTATGAGTTTTGCAGTGAAGTACCAGCTTGGTCTTTATAAGAAAGAGGTGAACGGAAAAACTGTTTTTGACTTGAAGCCAGGTGACGTTTTGGTCACCAATCACCCTATTGCTGGAGGAAGTCATCTTCCTGATATCACTGTCATTACTCCAGTCTTGGATAAAAACAACCAACCTATCTTCTGGGTTGCTTCTAGAGGTCACCACGCAGATATAGGAAGTATCTCTGCAGGTTCCATGCCTAGCGACTCCAAGAGTATCTATGACGAAGGTGCTTCAATTGTCAGTCACAAATTGTGTGTTGAAGGTAAGTTTGATGAAGAAGGTGTCAAAAGATTATTCTACGATGAACCTGCTAAACATCCAGGTGGATCTGGTACTAGAACATTGAATGATAACATCAGTGACTTGAAAGCCCAGGTATCTGCAAACTACAAGGGTATTACGCTCTTACAAAAGTTGGTTGAAGAAAGCACTGAACCAGTTATCAACTTATATATGGGTGGTATTCAAAAGACTGCCGAAACTGCAGTTAGAAACTTGTTGAAACTCGCTTACAAGAAGTTCCAAGGAAAGAGTTTGAAAGCCATTGACTACTTGGATGACGGTACGGCCATGGCACTTACTATCAGAATCAATCCTGACACTGGAGATGCCGAATTTGACTTCACCGAGTCTGGGGATGAGATGCATGGTAATTTGAATGCTCCTAAGGCCATCGTCTACTCGGCTATCTTGTACGTGTTGAGATCTTTGATCAGTAGTGATATTCCTTTGAATAACGGATGCTTGATTCCAATCACACTTAAAACCAAGAAAGGGTCGGTTGTCGATCCATCTTATGAAGCAGCAGTTGTTGGAGGAAATGTTGAAACCACTCAAAGAGTTATTGATGTGGTGTTAAAGGCATTTGAAGCTGCTGCAGCATCGCAAGGAACTTGTAATAACTTCACTTTCGGTATCAATGACACCGAAAACAACATCAAATTCGGTTACTATGAAACCATATGTGGTGGGGCTGGTGCAATTGCTGTTGACAACGAACACAAGGAAAAGAGACACGGACAATCTGCTGTTCAAGTTCACACCACAAACACCAGAATCACCGATACTGAAGTATTCGAAAGAAGGTATCCGGTGATTGTTCATGAGTTTGGAGTTAGAACTGGAAGTGGAGGGGATGGTTACCACAGAGGTGGAGACGGTGTCATCAGAGATATTGAGTTTACTTATCCCGGTCTTCAGATCACGTGCTTGATGGAGAGAAGATCGTTACCACCATTTGGATTGAAAGGGGGTCAGAACGGTACCAGGGGAAGAAACGTGTGGTTCAAGAAAACCGAAGATGGATACAAGCCTATTTCCTTGGCTGGTAAGTGTACTGTGAAGGTGAACAAAGGAGATAGAGTGGTAATCATGACACCCGGAGGCGGAGGATTTGGTACTCCAGATTACAAGGCCGATGATGTCAATTATTCACTCAAGTCCGAGAAGTCTATCTACACTGGGTCCTTGGCCATGAGAACTATCATGCAGCAGACCAATTAATCACCAAAGCTTCAATATACGTACAGAGCACTAGTCACTAACTTCTTATATGTGTACAGACCGACTGAATGATCAGCTCATCAAATATCCACGGACCTGCTGAGTCACTAAGTTTCGATTTGTGTGCAAAGAAAGCTACTCTTTGTCTAATTATCACTCCCCACCCAAGCCTCGAATGTCTAAATATCTAAATATACTCTTTTTTTAATGCGCATTGATATCGTAGCATCTGTGCACCTCAAGTAGTGGATCTATTTAGTAGGATGCCACCACCCAATGACAAGTCACATCTACCGTTGCTATATAACAATCTCCTCAATTGCATCTTCAATAACCCACAGCACGACAAAGCTCCTTTCAAACAAACAATTGCAGAATTGGCATCAAGTCACAATGACTACGCCATACTAGTTCCTCCCTCGCACACACTCGAGTTCGGGTATGATCCGGCTTCTGGGTCCAATTCCACCAAAGATTACCTTAAGGACCTATGTTACAACAGTGAGGACTTTATACGATCACACATCATACGGATAAGCGCTCCTATATCCAACAGTTCGAATTCTTCCAAAAACCAACTGATTGTCTTTCACACCATTAACGGGAAGCAAATCCTCATGAAAAACGGAGCCATTCTAACTGGAAAGGGGTTCAAGAAAAGTGTCAGACTCGCCATTCTTGGGCTCAAGAAGCTCCCGTCTTTCTGTGACTATTTTCCTAAGGGATCTAAATTTACCCTCATATACATTGAAGATGCACTCACCGGCAGTAATTTTGTTACCATGACCGAGTATTTGGATCCCAAATTCGTGAAAACGCCCCAGTTGGTCTCCAGGAGCGTGTTCAAGCTCGAAGAAGCCGTGCAAAGCACCGATAGCGTCATGACTTTCGATACACTTCTACGAAACATCCCTTTACTTTCCACAGTCGTGTCTGAGAAATACTTAAAACTCTTCCACCACAACAATAAAGACTACCAGAGCCTTCGAACGCATACCAGGAAGAAACTCAGTTTCATCAAAGACGAATTCGACCGAATGATCACCGAAGCATACGCCATTATTCTGGACAGCATCAAGGAAGACACTCCCAACGCCAACAAAGCGTACCAGGTGGTGCAAAAATACTTGGACGCCAACCCAGAGATCGACATGAACAGACTCGTTTATGAGTATGTGGAGATGAACCAGTACGACCAGATATGGTCTCAGCTCATATTCCAGTTCAATGCTCCCAATAGTGATAAAGTCACCTACGATCCAGATGCGTACAAACATTTGACGGCGGAAAGGTATAATAGTCTCGCGTGTCTCCTGTTGAACCAGCTTGAGGTCCCTGTAGAAGAGCCGTGGCTCTTGAACACGGTGTCTCGGAGAATCGCCTTAGCCATCGACGAGTTCTCCAAGTTGTCTGGCACCTCCAAAATGAGTCTGGCTGCCAAAAAGAAAACCATCTCTCGAAGCGTGGGTATACTCACACACACTGAGCCTGGCTTCAGCGACAATATCGACGAGAAAGATGGCGAGTTGGTGGTGGATGCAGACACTTTAGTGGCAATGATGATCATGGTTGTGGTACACTCTAAAGTGACCGATCTAGAAGCACAGATCTATTACATAAAACACTTTGACTCGGATTCCTTACAACAAGATGGATACTTCGCTTACATTCTCAGCAACTTGGACGCAGTTGTGTACCATCTTTCGGATCCAGCTGGTGATCACTTGCTGGAACTTGAGGAGTCCTCTCAACAAAACTACGAGTTCTGGGCTGCCATCAACCAGAAGGACTATAAAAAGGTGAGAGACATTCTTAGTCTGGTACAAGAAGTCTACGAAACAAGAGAGCTTCCGTCCAAGCACTTCCTCAAGAGCAAAAATATCCATGGAGAAAGCTGTTTGATGTTCGCTATCAAAGCTCATAGTAGAGAAATCTTCGAATTGCTTGTGGATTATAACCACTGGTGGTTTTCCATCGAGGATCTTTTATTCGACCAAAACACCTCCAACGGCCAGAATCTATTGACCGTCTCGTTAGTGGAGGAGGTACCCGAAATATCGTCGAAAATCTTGGAGATACTTCTGGAGGCAGACCCCCAGGAACAAATTGCATACCTCAACCAACCCGACCACCTTGGGAGGTCTGTTGGACACAATCTCCACCACAACCTTGACTTGTTGGCACAAATAGGCCATTTGATAGATTGGGAGATGCTTGACGCTAACCATCACACCCCTTTATTCAGCATTTGCCGGTGTTATGACCATCCAGAGTATGAAAACTTGATCAGGATGGCATTTTCATGTGTCTATAAAACACGTGATATCGATTTTGACAAGCACATGGATCGTAACGGCAACACTTTACTCCACGTCATTCTAAAAGGCCTCGAGCAATCGAGGATGTTGGAGCCTCATTTGAACTGCGTTGATGTGAACAAATTCAATAGTAAAAGCTTGGTTCCACTAACTTCCTACGTCAAATACAGCAGAGCCTCCAACGTCCGGGAAATACTCAAGCATCCTCAACTTCAATTTGACATTGAAGAGACACGGAACTACTACAATATCTTCGATTACCTTAGTTTCCTGGCCAGCAAAGCGTCTCCACAGAGTACTGATTTCAAGCTTATTGAACGAAGTATCATGAGCTACACTTTCAGAAACCTAGTCCCCAAAAACATCGAACACAGTTCCTCCCCTCCCCAAATATATGCTACCAATGCCCGGTATGACGGTGCAAATAAAGAGTGGGTTATCTTCTTTCGAATTAGAGAAGCAAATGGATTCGAACAAACGATATTTGAGTCTCTTGACACGCTCAAACAGATGATCCAAACTTTTCAAATTCTGCAAAAATTTGTTGGTTTCCCACCGAAGGATACAGTGTGGTTGAACCACCTCCCAGAGAAGCAAACAATACCTGTGTGTTCCAAGTTCAACATCAATCGTCTCTTGCAAAACATCAATGTGTACCTCTCGTGCTTAAATCTCTATGCTCCTGAGTTTGGGAAGATATTTCTCAGTAACTCAACCCTGGAGTCGGGTAAGAAGAAGCTGGCGTTTGACATCATCAAGGGTGTCAACCAAACTCAGGAAGCTGCTAGACAAAACTTGGGTGAAG
This sequence comes from Yamadazyma siamensis, assembly GCA_030581535.1. Lineage (NCBI taxonomy): Eukaryota > Fungi > Ascomycota > Pichiomycetes > Serinales > Debaryomycetaceae > Yamadazyma > Yamadazyma siamensis. The sequence continues at coordinate 249,502 of JAKTTO010000014.1, forward strand.
TGAGGCTAACAAGCACTCAAATCACAGAGATGGAGACGTTCTTGGAGTACTCATATACTGACTTGCAAGTCTATTCAAGAGCAGTGTCGACATTCAATAAGCTTTTATCGGTATATGATATCAAAGATACTGATTTGCGGGTTGTTAAAGACAGATTTTTGATCACTCTTGTGAGCAGCGGACTAACTCCTGATGTCCACCGCAAATTAAAGTTCGAATACGACGGAGACGAGATCCACAATACGAGCTACCATAAACTACTAGACTACTACAGCTGGCTTGAGTTATCTGTAGCCGAGGTACTCGGAAATATCAAGAGTGTACTACAAAAGCTCGAAGAGTGGAAGGTGATTTATGGGAGAATCAAGAGTATCAACAATGAGTTGAAGAAATACGAGAATAAGGCCAATATCACGGCTCACGAGTCAACGGAAACCCATTCACCAAACGGTCTGTCTAACTTGCAATCTCGTCCTCCAACAAGCGAACAGTCGCCAGGGTCTTCAGACTCACAATCCCAGGATAGTCTTTTCACAACCAGTCATGAGACATCTAGTCATCAAGAAGACCACCATGAGAACACGTCCTTTTTCAGTTTTGGACTCGAGAACAAAAAGAGCAGGTACAGAAGACTTCTAGTCATAAAAGCCGAAGAGGTGAAGAAGATCATGGCCCTAAACTCACGAATCAAGGTTGATCATGAAACGATAGCGGCAGAAATCTCGAGATTTCTCAGATTCAGGTCCCAGTTCGTGAACTACGGAATCAGTCAATTCACCACCGCCCACCTTGTGAGTTTAAGACATCGGAAATACCAATTGGATAGAGCACTACGATCCATTAGGGCCCTACAAAGTGGAAACTTCCAGAAGTAATTCGCACTCGCACCTGATAATATAAAAAGTTGAGCATTTGGTCGTGGACAGATAATGAGTACTGACAGTAAGAATCTTGCTTTATTGGTGATTGAATTCTTGAGAGAATCAGTTGCCAATCACAGTGTATCCGAGGATTACGCTGATTCTTTGGACGTGGCCATCGACTGTATCGCTGATGCTTTTGAAGTCGACAAAGATTCCAAATCTACTTTTGGAGGAAAGTCATTATCTCAATTGATTTCCTCCGAATCGAGTGGCGAAACCAAACCTGAAAAAGCAGAGGTTGATGCTGAAACAAAGGCAAAGGCTGACGCTGCTAAACTCGAAGGTAACAGAGCCATGGCTGCCAGAAATTTCGATGAAGCCATCGCCAAATATACTGAAGCTATAAAATTGGACTCCACCAACGTCGTATACTTATCCAACAGAGCCGCTGCTTACTCTTCTAACTTGGAACACCAAAAGGCTGTTGAGGATGCAGAAAAGGCCATTGAGTTAGATCCATCATTCTCCAAATCTTATTCCAGATTGGGATTGGCCAAGTACGCATTGGGTGATGCCAAAGCCGCCATGGAAGCTTACAAAAAGGGTATTCTGGTAGAAGGCGACAAGCCTTCGGATGCCATGAAGAGAGGTTACGAGACTGCTAAACGTAGAGTCGAGGAAGAATTAGAAAAGTCCATACCCAAGAGCGAAGTGGCCAAATCAGAGCCTGAGTCTGAATCCACCACCTCTGGTTCTGCAGATGGTGCTGGTGCCGGTGCCGGTGCTGGTGCTGGTGCTGGTGCTGGTGCTGGAGGATTGCCAGATTTCTCCAGCATGTTTGGTGGAAACGGTGGTGGAATGCCTTCTTTGGGTGACATGATGAACAATCCTCAGCTTATGCAAGCCGCTCAACAGATGATGCAAGACCCCGACGCCTTGAGAAACTTGATGAACAATCCAATGATCAGAAACATGGCTCAAAGTTTCGGTTTGGGAGGAGCCGATGGACAAATGCCCGATATGTCTGATATCATGAACAACCCAGCATTAAGAAATATGTTCGGCGGAAACGGAGGTGGAAGTCAAGGAAGCTAGTTTACCTATTAGTGGCCCGTTTGGGTGTATTTGTAGAGTTTGAATGAAGTCTCTTAATTTTTTTTCGGAGATCCGATTAAGGTTTTAGTACATCAAGTGATGTTAAAGTCGCACCGAAATCTGGGGACATACTCGCTATGCTTTCAAGATCACTTCAAGCTATAGCCAGGACCAGTAAACGGCGCATAAGCTCTGGACCAGGAACAGGCCCAATTCCGAAGCTTAAACCCAATGGTTGGTTATTTTCCACTGTTGTGTTCACTTTGGGGTCGCTTACAGGAGCGTACTTATATAAGTATGAAGCCCTGAAAACCAGTGCCAGATCCACCACCAAGCTTTCAGAATTGGCACCCCCGGTGTATGCTTCTTCTTCAGACCTCGAGAAGGCAATTGAAGAGGTGAGGCAGGTGTTCAGGAAGTCCACCCCCGAAATGGAAGACGAAACACTTGTGGTGAATAACTCCGATGAAGACCGTGACAGTCATGCAGACACTTATTTCAACTCCTATCACCCTCAGAAGCATGAAAAGCCTCAGTACGTGGTGTATCCTAGGAGCACATCCGAAGTTTCGGAAATCATGAAGATCTTTCACAAGTATCGAGTTCCGGTAGTGCCAATCAGTGGGAAATCGTCTTTGGAAGGACACTTCGTCAACACACGATGTGGTGTGTGTGTGGATGTATCACTCATGGACCTGGTTCTCGAATTGAACAAACAAGACTTGGATATTAAGGTCCAGGGAGGCATTGGATGGGAGACTTTGGCTGATTATCTAGACGAACACAATCTCTTATTCCCCATAGATCCCGGTCCTGGGGCCACCATCTCTGGGATTTGTTCTAACAATGCTTCGGGAACGAATGCATCCAGATACGGTGAATGTTACAAGAACATTCTAAGTCTCACGGTGGTTTTGGCGGATGGAACGATCATCAAAACGAAACAGAGACCTAGAAAGTCAAGTGCTGGGTACAACCTTAACAGTTTATTTATCGGAAGTGAAGGGACGTTGGGGATCATCACCGAGGCCACTTTGAAGCTCTACGTGAAGCCCAAGATCGAAAGAGTGGCAGTCGTGCCATTCAACTCTATTCAAAATGCTGCCAATTCTGTTAACAGTTTTCTACTCAACGGAATCCAGTTGAATGCCATTGAGCTCTTAGATGATAAGATGATGCAGTGTATCAATAGGACAGGGGAAACTTCCAGGAAATGGACCGAAAAGCCCACATTATTTTTGAAAATCGGCGGGCTGAACGACGAGGTGGTGGAGTCGTTGGTCAAACAGGTACAACAGCTCTGTGAAGAACATGACAGTGTGGGATTTGAGTTTGCACAAAATGAGGAAGAAACAGTAGAGCTTTGGTCTGCCCGGAAAGTGGCTTTATGGTCCACAATCAACCAGGGTAAAGAAATCGATCCTTCCATCCAATTATGGACAACTGATGCAGCTGTTCCGGTATCGAAACTTCCACAGTTCTTAGAGGACACGAAAAAGGATATTGACTCTCGTGGTTTACAAAACACTTTAGTGGCTCATATTGGAGACGGTAATGCTCACAGCTTCATTCTTTATCGTCCACACCAACGTGACTTGGCCGAGGAGGTTGTGGACAATATGGTCAGAAGAGCCATTCAATACGAGGGGACATGTACCGGGGAGCATGGCGTAGGTTTGGGAAAGAGACAGTTTCTTTTGGAAGAGATTGGAGAAGACGCAGTGGATGTCATGAGAAATATCAAAGTCCACCTCGACCCTCTTCGGATCTTGAACCCCGACAAGGTGTTTTCTATTGACCCCAGCGAGAAGAGAAGCCACTAGTTGTGTGGCCTCTGGTTTGGCCAGGTTTGGCCTAGTTTAGCGTGATTCAGACTGGCGTAGCCTCTGGTGCGGTCATGTGACCAAGTTCCGCGTGAATATACAGAAAATCGATCGCGTAGTAATCATGGATGAAGTAGATTTGAAACAAGCCACCATATCCCGAGTGTTTCACGAGGTGGCGTTCAACAACAAGGACACCCGGATTTCGCAGAAGGCATTGGACTTGCTGACCAATTACATCCGTCTCTTCATCCGAGAAGCGGTATTGAGATCTAACGAAGAAAGACTTCTGGAACAAGGTCCAGATGGAGTTGATGGAATTGATAATGTCGACAAACGAACAGAGCAAGACGGTGAAGACCAACAAGAAGAGGTTCCTGATATTACTATGGATGATGATTTCGATGACATAACTTCCTACCAGCCCACCCAGTATGAGTCTAAGGAAGAATCTGCAAAGACTTTGGATACAAGACATCTTTCAAAAGTGGCAGGCGTATTGATACTAGACTTCTGAGCCCGAACGCACCTGGAACGAGTTTAGGTGCACCACGCTCCAGAACCCGAATTTGAGGTCTTTTCGAGAGAGATTCAATGCCCTGATAGACTCTGGTAGTCTGGATTGAATAGCACAGTAAATAGGAATATCAACTTCAGTTTGGTCACAACTCGTATGTTTTATAACCACTTCTATGGGTACCAGGCCCCAGTTGTCTCTGGACTCCACCAAGGACTCCATGTAGTCGATGCTCTGGTCTGCTTGTCTGTCACTATTTTGTCTTCCTGTACGCATAACGAGTTCTGCTCTACTGATTTTCGTTTGTTTCGTGAGATATGCAGTGGGAATTGACCGAATGGGGTGATCTTTAGAGCTCAAATGCCCTAGTCGTACACTGGGGATGGGTATTGTAGCATTAATGGTGGCATTTTTGGTGTTATACTCAAATGGGACAGAGAGACTCAATTTCATCAGCACTGACAGAGGGTTTACTATGTTGACGAGAAAGGTGTATGGCCTGTCTATACGAAGCTCGGAGGGACGTTCTGCTCCAACCAAAGGCGAAATGGATATGGACGGTAGAAACTCGTTAGCTAGCCATTTGCTGGTGAATTTAGAGCTAAGAATGTCTTCAGCTGGTGACTGGAGAAGGTGGTTACAATCCAAACACCGCATGGAGTGTGCGCTTGTGAGTACCTTGGGACACGGTAGTAGCACGCCTGGCTTCGAAAAGACGATGTGTGGATTGTTCGATGTTGAATGTGAAGGTGATATTCGATCACGTGATGTATCCTGGTGGTCACGTGACATGTTTTGGTCACGTGCCATGTCTACTCTCGTAGGCTGGAAATGACTCAAGTCCAGGCGTGTTTTCTCGAGCTGGATGTGGCTATTGTCGTCCAGTGTCTTCACCTTCATTTTCTGAAGCTTCTGTATCACTTCTAGGGGAATACCTTTGTACTTTTTCCCCTTTTTAAGATTCCTTACCATTTCCTCGGTGAGTGACTCGAGATTCAGACGAAGGGTGGCCACGTGCATGGCTGATTCGAACGCGTTCCACTCCTCGTTTTCTTCACGAGCTTCGGATTTGATAATATTGTAGATCAGTTTTGGTTTAGTGATCACCTTGGTGGTATATCTATACTCACAATAAGTACAAGAAAAACCAAATTGCTTTCCGGGCACGCCATCCACTTCCCCGTCAGACATGGCAATCGAGAGCATGGAACTACATTGTGGACACGTAAAACAGTTTTTTGTGCACGTGATATCGTTGGACTTGGAGTAGTCTGCCATACAGCTCACACAGTAGCGTTTGACAGCGACTTTTTGACAGCAGAATTTACATTTTGGCAGTTGACACGACGGACAAAACCAAAGATCGTGTACACTGTAGTGTCTTGAAGGATTGGTTAGCGCCTTCGTCCAGTCTGATCCAGAATTACAGCATGAACACACGATCAGTGTTTGGGATCCAGGCATGAGCTGGTGCGAAGTGCGGTAGGGTCGCGGTGGTAAAGTGTGGTGGTAGATAAAACGGTGGATGGTACGAGCCTGGGTCGATTCAACGCAACTATCAAGGTATCAACATAGTATCAAACCGGGCGTATTCGGGAGCATGTATATTACTCATGGCATTAGGAAACTATTCGCGTGCACCATGTGGCACATGGTATTAAATGGCCCCCAGTAATACCATAGGTTTCCACGTGGTACTGATAAAGTTTAATTTCGTGGGATACACTTAAATAGATATTATCAGCCCCGAGACAGCTATTGTGAACGTCATGTTGTTTAGTACAGTAGTCACGTGCGCTTTGGCCACTACTAGTTTTGGCCTTTTCGTCCCTCAAGTTCCCTTATCTCCTGCATTGAGTACAGCCTTCGAATCACGTGCTGTAAAGGTACCAACGAAGTATGATGTGAAGAGTGGATATTTCAAGCAAGACGATGATGATACTGATAACGATGACTTTAACTTTATGGATCAAGATTTTGGCCTCGAAAAAGGCGTCGATTGGCAAGATGTCATTGATGAGGTACAGAAACTTAATACCAAATCCAGTAATAAGGTTTACAAACTTTTTTTTCTTGCTAGACATGGGGAAGGGTACCATAACATTGCACCGGACTTATACTCAAGTGAGGAGTGGACATGTGTATGGCAAGAAAAAGATGGAAACGGAGAGATTGAGTGGTATGATGCTTTGCTCACGCCAAATGGATTAAGCCAAACTGCTCAATTGCACTCGTTCTGGCAACAGCAGCTCGCCAATGGAGCCCCTTTACCACAGTCCTACTATGTGTCGCCTTTAAGAAGAACTTTGCAGACATTTAATGAAACATGGTACGGACTTACTGAGTATTCTACTTCTGTTCCTATTGTAAAGGAAAATGCTAGGGAGAAGTACGGGATTGGAACCGAAAGCAAGAGGCACGATGCTTCTTACATCAAACAGAACTATCCATTCGTAAATTTGGAGTCTGGGTTCTCTGAACAAGACGAATTATGGAACGCACTGATTCACGAGCCCAAACAGCATGCGGAGTATCGTGTGACACTTCTTCTAAACGATATATTTGCCAATGACGAAAACGATGTGATATCGCTTACATCCCATTCAGGTACTATCAAGGCCATCTTGAAGGTGGTGGGACACAGAAAATGGAGCATGAAAACCGGAGAGGTGATTCCCGTTATCATTGAAGGGTCCGACTTCGGTACTTACGAAACCCCAGATTTGGATAAACCATGGAAAACCTTACCTGAGGAGTGTTCTGCATGATTGTAGTTATGGAGTCTCTATATTAATTGTACAACACTACATAAAATCGTCGTCACCAAAGTCATCATAGTTATCCATGTCATCAAAGGTGTCCTTTTTGAACGCACCTGGATTGGACTTTGCAGCAGGTTTTGCCTTCTTCTTACCAGCACCTCCAATGGAAGTACCCCCGGCCTTCTTGAGTCTTGCTTCTCTTTCTGCTCGTTCTTTTTCTTTGATAACAACATTCAATGTACTACTGACCTTTCTAGCACTTTCAACAGATAAAGGTTTGGTCAAATCTCTGATTAAGTCAATTGCTAAGGCTGATGTATAGTTCAATAAAGACTCATCTGCCAATTTCGTTAAGGTTGTACTCAAGGCTTTTCTGAGCTTTTCAAAGTCCTGTTTGGACTCAGGTTGGAAAAGAGGATGTGCAGTGAGAGGAGAATCTTTTGACAATTTGGCCGATTCGGAGTTACCTGATGCAGCCAATTTGGCAGCTCTTTCTCTTGGGTGTTCATTGACATCTTCAACACTCAAATCCCCGAATAAATCGGATGCATTCTTCATATCTGAAGACAACTCAGCTTTTCTTAAGAGCTCTCTTCTGGTTTTTTCGTCGACTTTGTCAATTTCCAACAACACTCTCTCTCCTCCGTTCTTCTTACCGGCTTGCTTCTTGGCTTTGGTTTTGGTGGCTGCTTGTTTCTTCTGTAAGGCTTCCTTTTCGGCTTTCTTCTTTTCCTCGGCCTCCTTCTTCTTACGTTCTTCTTCTTCTTCATCTACATCCCAGGAGTCTAAAACTGGTTCATCGTCAACAAGTTCATCTTCCCAAGAGGCTGCAGCATTGCCTCCGGTGTTAACATCGAAATCTTCATCGTCCCAAGACATGTTGTGAGCGGTCTAGTACTAAAAAATTTTCCCTGAATTCTAATTTCGAGTCGCAATTGCAGTTAGCCTTACGCAAATTGAAGGTGCGCATAGCTGCAAAAAGTAGAATAGAAACCATTGGGAACCCACAAATAAGGGTCTTTGGTTATTAGTATACTCTCTGATGCTGTAACATGGTATATACAAGATTTTTCGCTTTTGGACTATCCACTTTCATCAGAGCCTTTTACTCAAATCACTGAGTTTGTATGGGGGACTCAATCAGTGAGAACTAGGTTCTAGTGTCACTAGATATATAATGCAGCAATATCTCCGTGAGGCCCAGATTGTGAAACTAGTTTTATGTAAGTGCAAGGAACGATTGTATCACACACATAGGCATGAATTTCTTGAGGCACACGAAATTTCTGTCTATTTGCTTACGTTTGTGACAATCTTCTGTCAGCAAAACGATCTATTTCTGTGTACGGATTCATTCCTTCAATGCTCAAGGTCACGTTCGACGTGAAAAGCATGCCGTCTGAGTTGAATCAGTACACTAACAACCTCTAGTAAACCAACGGTGTGATGTACGACTTGAAAATGAATGGTTTGGCGTAATTCCGGCTTTCCATTTTTGGTAAGTAATGACGTTGTTATCAACTACAACTATACTGCTAAAATGTGCCCACGATACATCTTATTCACGATCACGCTCCTAATCAGTACACTATCGATATCGATGGACATGTTTACAAAGATGCATTGTGAGCCATCAAGTCTGCTTTTCCGCCCAAAGGCACGACATACCGGACGCAAAACATCAAGTCAAGCGCAAATCGAATCATTAGGTACACTCGGTGTGTAAAATGCCATACTCACTGTACGGCAGAGAACTTACTAAACAGTGCCTTGAAAAAGTCCATCTTTACCGGCGTTTTTCCAATAAGCAACACGATCCAAATATCGAAGTGAACTGCTACTGGTTGGTAGAAAGCTGAAACATAAACGAGAGGTGTACGCATCCCATGAGAGTTTCAAGTGAGCGAAAAGTCCGTAGTCTGGATGGCCATGATCGATGAGATACTCATGGTGGATTACTTATACGTCCATGACTAATCAGATTTGGATATTCTACGTGGTTCTGTTAGTATCCACAATGCCGGTCTAGATGACCGCGATTACAATTCTGGGGCCTTTTCACGTGACGCTTATTAATTGTGTCAATCTATTTAAAGGGCGCGTTTGGCAATTGATCGACACTTGAGAAAAGTTTTAATACAATGGTTGCTACTATTTCTAACGAACAAGAATTCAAAGATGCTTTACAACACTCCGGTTTGGTTGTTGTTGATTTCTTCGCCACTTGGTGTGGTCCATGTAAGGTGATTGCTCCATTTTTGGACAAATTCGACAAAGAATACGAATCCGCTAAATTCATCAAGGTTGATGTCGACGAATTCGGTTCTATCGCTCAAGAATACGAAATCGTTTCCATGCCAACCATCTTGTTCTTCAAAGACGGAAAGGTTGTCGAAAAAGTCGTCGGTGCCAACCCATCTGCTATCAAACAAGCTGTCTCCAATAACGCTTGATTTATAGAATTTGTATTAATAGATGTTGTCACTTGTATCAGCGTAGAAAACCCATCCTTAATCTCATGATTATAAACGCCCAAAACCGGACCCTGAAACGATGTAGTTGATTTTAGCTTCGTAAACTCTTACTCTCAGATCCTATCACAACTCTTACCCCAAACCCTATTATAGCTCTTACTCTCACATCGTACTTCGAGCTACCCCTTTTATCCTGAAACTCCTGTATCCATGCTGTTTATTGATCTAATTGTCTAAATATTCTTTGAAGTCATTTATGGTTGAAAAGTCGAATGAATACTCATCATGTGATACGATGTATGTAATAAATGCATCAACAATGGAGATGTATTGTCTGAAATTTTGTACCATCGAGATTCTTTGGCTTCTGAGTGAATCCACGAGTTGATAAATACTTCCAGAATTCAAGGGAAGTTTTTTGTCATAGAAATTCACCAATGCGTCAATTGCAATGAAAGTTCCGGTTCTACCACATCCTGCAGAACAATGAACGGCACTGTTGAAATTTTCGATGTCAAGATACTTGCTGAGATATTGTCTCAATTTGATCAAGTACAATACATCTTTAACTTCCTGGCAATCGGTGTTATCTTCCCATTTAAGTAACTGAAGCTGTAACAAATCTTGACAAATGGTTCTGTTCTCCAGTTTGATGGTTACATTGATTCTTCTTATAATAATTTGTTCGTTAATTTTATTGGAATCCTTTAATTCCACATGCACATCGTCATTGTTAGACTTGTAGTCTCCACTATTCCAGTATGGCTCGCATTTACACATACCATTTTCCCACACATCAGTCAAACAAAAGATTATCTTGGTGTTATTGTTCAACAAACATTTGTAGAAGTCACCAATTGTATGAGATAACGGGCCTTGAGTGGCAATGAACTTAAGCCCACTATTTGTTTGCTGGTTGGCGTCAATATATGAAGCATTGATGTAGTCACATGACTGGCTTGGGTCAGTATTTTCCAAATCAAGTAACTTAACTCTTGAGTGTTCGAAAAGAAGTATGTCTTTGTATCTATTCTTGTATCCTTTTTCGATACCTGAACCGATCAATTGGACGTCATTCTTAACGTCTAATGCTTCATTCAACCGGCTTTTTTCGTGCGTTAAGATCTCGTTGAACTCCTCGAGTAATGATTCTTCTTGTAGGAATTTTCGATCCATCCACGAAGGAAGGTACTGAAGATCAGAGTCGAATTTCGAAGCCAAGTCTATTCCGATCTTATGACCGGAACCAATGACTTCTTCATTCTGTCTGATCTTGAAAGCCGGTGTGGACTTAAGGGTGGGAAGTTTGAAATTGGAAATGATTGGAGTACTAGACTCCATTGGAGACACTTGTCTAAGACTTGGAACCTCCTGGGCTGACATGCTTCTGTATTTAGTAGAAGATGTGGGTGATGTTGTCGAAGATACGGGTGAAATTGGGTCGTTAATTATGATGTCTTTGTAAACGTCGGTGTCATTGGTCATTAATTCGTCAATGTTGAAGTTTTGGGTATTACCTGATTCGAATGTGATATTTGAATTACCATTGAGGTCCTGGAAGTTATCTTGAACTAGCCAGATATGGGTTTTTTTGGGCAGAAACTCGTCCACAAGTTTCTTGATCATGCAACAAGCATTGTAACTGTTACCAGAGTTATCGTAAATCAACACTCCTGGGAACCCATAGGTCCCACATGGGATTTCTCCGAGTGAAGTCATCAACTTCTTGTTCAGTTCGTTAGTCACACTGTAATTAAACCAGGTCTTAACAATCAACTTTTCATAAAGTGGTAGCGAGTTGATACACCTTTTGAATGAGAAGTTTGGACGTTTCAATAATGTGGTTGGTAGACAAATATTGATAGCGTTCTTGATGTGCAGCCTTGTGAAGTCAGTGAAAGACCTGATATCGATGATGAAGAGATTTGGAAGGCCAGTTTCAGGGACTATTTCCACCCGGGAAAGTAATGTCTCGACCTCACTGGCGTCCACAGGTTTGACCTGGGGATACGTTTTCAATACTTGGGCCACAAAGTCGTGGTTTGATTTCTTGTTTGCATCACCAAAAGTCTTGAGAGTTGGGCTGCTCAAATATCTCGGAAGAATGGGGGTATTTGCTTGTCTGGCAAGTGGGGACGTCAATCCCGTGATACTGGAAAGACTATTATTAGAATTCGAGCCACTTATTCCACCACCAGTAGCACCAGAAGTATAAGATCCAAACCCAAAAGACCCCACAGCCCCGGCACTTATGGGCAGATCATTAATGGAAAGCTTATTCACATCGATACTGAGCTTTGTTGGAGACTCATCCACCAATGTATTGGTGGAGGCCATCAGATCTTGTCTGGGTTTATGTTTTAAGAAGAAGGAGTCTGTGACGGTGGAATCTGAATTTAAAGAACTGAGGGAATCATTGAACTTTTTATGAATCAAGGGGCTTGAATTTGCTCTGGTGAATTTCTTAAAATAGAAGTCGCCATCACACTGTTGTTGATGTTGATGATGAGGAAGGTTCACATTCTGGGCTTCTGGTTGAGGCGGATTTTGCGTGTGAGCCTTGAATGGAGCTTGAGGTGCACGAGAGTGTCCGTTGGTGTTGGAAGGTGACGGCGTTGGGTTTTGAACGGAACAGTCATTGACACTCATGTTGACATTTACATTGCCATCCTTGGTAATGGAGATGGTGGATCCAACCGGTGCACTGCCGAGGCTATTTATGGATGTAAAATTATTGAGGTGAATTCTAGACTCATTTCCTGGAGTGATATTAAAATAGTCACCTTTTGTATTTGGAGGTTGGGTCATGGTACAACTGGGAGAACAAATTCCTGGAGAGGAAGACATGGTGGGAATTCAGCTGTTTTTTTGGTATGGAAATAAATTGGATTACTTGACGATAGTTGACGTCAGATTATGTGAATGAACAGTAATGGGTATAGATTGATGGCTTTGTTACAAAGAAATATGTTACTAAAAATAATGCCTGGTGGCTGTTTATAATTAATAGCACACTTGTCAAACCAATCGTCTTAAGATAGGATAATCACCAAATCGTCAGTGGTAAGAATTAATTGATGAATGTATTAGTTTTTAAACAACCAGTTCCACCTTCGATGGCTCACTGGCTGGGACTTTTTATGGTTGGTACACGCGATTCGTCGAAATCCGTGGTCAAAATCCGTGAGCCTCGACCTGTCGCACTTGCACCACCAGAGTTTTGCCCAATTGGTGAGTCCTATTTTGAAATCAATTACGTATATGCGAACTTTCGTGTCATCAACAATCAAGGTGCTATTGTTACTGATAATGCGCTTGTTTATTGATGACCTATGACTTCATGGCGCGGGGTCACTAAGAGTTGGCGTACTGAAAAGGTTGGCGTACTAGCGGTAGGCCTTGAGTTTTTTTTAGATGAGGTGCAAATCCTTACCAACGGTTGCAGATCACAGCCTCAGTTATTCCCTGATATTTTTTACAGGTGCCGCACACGGTTTGAACTGTGTCGAATCTAGAAGATCGCTCGGAATGATTGATTGGCTAAATTTGCGAATGCACTTGACTGATTTTTACGGGATTTCACTTGCCTCAAGATGTCTCAAGTGCCGTTTCACCGGGTGCCATGCTTTATGCTTTCCGGGCTATTTCACTGTGGGCTCCACAATAGTGATTGGCATGCTTTTGTATGCTTGTGCTACGATTCTAATTTTTGGTGCTGAATCCTCCAAGAATAAGGTTTTTTAGTTATGGTTCTGTGCTTGGGCCATCGCTGAGTCTAGGTCCTTGTGGTTGCATTGTGATGTCATTGCACGCGCGACCGCCAAAATCAAAACCTTGCGATCCCTTGTCGGTATTGGAACCGCGACGCTTCACGTGATCTTCAAGTGTTACATTCGAGGTGGTAAGGCACGTGTAGTGATCATCTGCAAGGGTTATTTTGGTACTGTCATTAAATATCCGGTTAAAGACATCCGGTGAAGGACATCCGAATGACTGACAGTGACTTTCTCAATTACAGAATGACAAAAGCTTCACTATTAGCTTTTCTACGGCGTTCGTCATAATAGCTAATCTCTATCGAGGATTTCTACTACCTCCAATACAGACGTATCGAACATGCAATCCATATGGGCGGTTGAAGCACTGAGAAAACTGTGAGTTTGGACATTTCGATAGAATATAGCACGTCTGCAGAAGTTAGTACTTACTCCGCAAATTTCGCAAATTTCAAATTATATGGAGGAAAAATCAGACCCTCCGAGATATTGCAACCTTAATTTCCATGTATTCCTTTCGATACACTAGGTCAGTCACATCTAACATTCTTCGACTTCTGTTTCATACATCGATCTGGTATGTATACATTGCCTAGAAATTCACCTTACACTCACAGTCCTTATTGTTCGATAGCACACGACAGTTGAACCCTACTTTCGCTGTCACTCGAAATTTCACCTCTACTCTGTCTGTAGCTCTAGCGCGGGACACTCGTGAGTCGTAGTGTAAAACTGAATGTGTGCAAAGCAAACGTGAAAGGAAACATTTGATTTCAATCAACTATACTAAATCTATGAACTAGCTGATTCATAGTGAAAGGACGAGATGATTATGTATCTAACAGACGATCATCATTTTACTATTTGCCGTCACGTTCACTCTTAAGAGGCGTCCATGATATGAACATTGGAATCAGAGTGGAATTCTCTACCAGGCTCCTATCTCGGCACCGCTCAACTATTCACTGTTCAACCACTATTCTGTATACAGCTTATATAAGCGTGAACAATTGGGATTTGTTTACGCGGTGCGAGCCCGGCAGCACTTCAGCCAGCTTAACTGATCTCTAGGATGGCAGTGCCGTTAAGGAAGTAGTCATTGAACACGCATGTGGCTACTATTGTTCCACTCTCAATAGGGGCAGTGAATAGGCATTCGTGTATTCTCAATTTCAGTCCTTTACTAACGATGGTCGGCTCGGTTGTGGTCATTTATGTTTGACGATACTGCCACGCCACGGTCCTGCCACCGGTGCCACCGGCAATGTCCTGCCACTGCACCGCAATCCCGGCCCAGCTACAGGGAGACGCCACGAGGAGACCTCGTTCCAGGTAGCGGCGCCACTTTCACATTCGCGGTATGAGTGACTGACAATCCAAACCTGCATACACCGCCTCGAGACTGTCATTACATTACCATTTACGTCCATAGTGTAAATTGACGGCTGTCACTTTAATACCCCTGACACTATTTTTTTTTAGATCTCGCCTGCAGACCCAGCCTGGTGTTTATATATTTAGAACACTGTCACTCTCACTTCAATTATAAATACGCGTCTTTCGAAGCTTTCATTCTAATTCAACTCAACAGTTTTCACTCACATTTACCCATCTCACATTTTTTGATTTGAATCTTGGTGTCTTGCGACTTATTTTATCGAGCACGAAAACTATAAAAACTACAGAAACTACAAAAACTACAAAAACTACAAAAACTAACTACACAAAATGGTCAACGCTATAAACTACGCTGTTACTGATGTTGTCAATCAGGTGACTGCCAACGCTGCTTCTGTCTTCAATCAAGCTACAGCTGCTGGTGCTGATGTTGCTGCTGCTGTCACTTCAGCTGGTGCTGCTGTTGGTGCTGATGTTACCTCTCTTGGTGCCCAAGGTGTCTCCGAGGCTGCCAATGCTGCTACCCAAGTTGCTTCTGCTGCCGTAGCAGTTGGTACTGAAGTTGCATCTGCCGGTGAAAGTGTTGGTGGAAACGTCGCTTCCCAAGCTGAAAATCTTGCATCTGCTGCCACTGCTGTTGGTGCATCCATAGCCACCGAAGTTGCCTCTAATGCAGCTTCTATTGGTGAGAAGGCTACTTCTAAAGCTGGTGCTCTTACCTCCAAAGCTGCTGAGACAGCCAAGGCCGGTGCTGCCGATGTTTCTTCGGCTCCAGAATCAACCCTCGATGCCTCTGAATTGAACACTAACATAGTCACATCATCTGCCGAAGAAACAGGTTTATTAGATGTGTCTGCTGACGTCGCATCTGCCAGTAGCAGATACGCTACTCACTCATCAAGAGTCCATACATCTTCTTCTACAGCCAGTTCCTCCTCTGATTCATCTTCTTCAAGTGATAGCGGAGCTTTGGGACAATTTGAAAGTGTCAACTGGAAAAAATCTGCTGCAGTTGCTGGAATTATTGGTTTCAGTTTCTTAGCAAACATTTTGTAATGAATCGTTAATGATGTATAGTAGATAGTAAAGAAATGACTTTTTAGATGATTGTAAGCTATTTACATTGTGTATTAGCTATACCTTATTTAGAGGAAACCCTTCGGGAGAAACTCTAGTTGTGTAGTGACTTTTTTAGTTGGTAACTTTCCTGATTCTTTTTTTCATAGCAATATATGTGACCTAATGGTCTAGAAAACGCCCTGTGGGGAGACTCCACTGACTCTATGGTTTCTGTACTTGTTTGGTTTGATTTGGGGGCTAATTCATGCTATTTTTAGAAATTCTATCGGCAAATATGACTATATGTTAAACACGCACAAATATATGTGCAATAATGCCTGTGTGGCGTAATGGTTAGCGCATTTGACTTCTAATCAAAAGATTCCGGGTTCGAGTCCCGGCATGGGTTTATTTTTTTTGATTTCTCTTTTTTTCGTTCTTCCAGACCATGAGGTGGTGCCATGTTGACCTTTAAAGAGTTGGAAAGCCTGGAGCCGGCATCCACTCGAATCGACTCTCCAATTTATTACTTTGCTGTTGTGACTTTTTCTGTCATGGATTCGCACTGAGCTCGCTTCGAAAATCATTCACAAGCTCTAGATTAAGATTTAAACGTCGTGACTCTTTACACTATGACTTCACAAAAGCAAAAAGGAGGAGCAGATGAGAAGAAATCCACTGGAACATCCATATTGACTGAGGAACAGAAGAAAGTATGTTATTAACAAAGCCTACACGAACGTTAAGCCGAAAGTGTGGGGTTCCTGTGATTTTGGATTTTGATTTTTGATACTAACATTTAGGCCCACCACATTGTTTCTGAGCAGAAAAGGAGGGAGAATATAAGGTCCGAGTATGATAATATTGTAGCGTTGACCCCTTCCTTGACGGAATCGGAAAATAGAAGTGAATTGAACATACTTACCAAGTCCGCTGACTATATTGACTACTTGAAGAATGAGAACCAGAAATTGATTCAATTGTGTCGTGAAAAAGGAGTTGAAATCCCGCAGGATTTGATATACACTGGACCTGACGACATCCACGATCTCGACCAGTTGAATGAGGAATTGAAAAGTCGGAGGTAGGGGAAATGCACCGAGGAAATGCGTGGGAAGAAAAGCGTATCTCTTTTCGAACGAATGTATTTTACATCAATGCTATAACTCAATAGTCAATGTCAAGCAATATCTGAATTCTTGGAGTTTGTAATCACGCACAGAGTTCACAGGTAAAAACTCGGCTCCTCCCGCATTCAATGTCTTGTAGTTCTCGGCAGTACTGTAGAGCTTCACGAACATTTCTGGAAGACTTAGCACCTGTCGAACGGCCGAGACAGAGTCTGTGAAAACCAAAACCGTAGCCCCTTTTTTCATGGGGGTTACGTGGCAGTTGGGGAAAAGACTCTTGATCTTGTCCAAGGTCTTATTAGTGGAGACATTATGTGCTTCATCTTCTTCGTCAGATTCTAATGTGCGCACGGTATCTCCACCAAGCTCCACAGCAGCACCTTTTGGGAGTCCATTGACATGCAAGATCACGAGCATCGCCTCTAAGTTGTCGGTGAATTCTTCGGTGTTGCAAAACTGATGCCATATCGATCTGAGAAGTTCCACATTGAGCTTAGAAGTCACAAAACAGAGTACACTAGTAACTTCTTGAACGTTGATCAACGCTCTGATTCTGTTGAAATGCTGGATGGTTAATGCGATGGAAACGTTTTGGTCCTGTACCAACTCCATGGTTTGTGGTATAAGAGGAATCTGTCCGGAGATTGTAGCGTAGATGATATCTGGTTGCTCTTCGATTCGGGCCTGAGAGTAGGGACCAATATTTTGAGGAGCCCAGTAGGACCTGGACCGAATGTGAATACCTTTTTTGGTGTGGGTCTCTCTGATAATGCACTTACACGAAAGTTGCACCTGGTAAGGTTGTGGTAACCCGGTCTCAATACACACTCTGGATGGAGGGAGGTAGAAGTCAGAGAATTCCAGCTGGTAGATGTAATTGACATTGCTGAATTCGTCCATATCTGCCACCAAAAGCGTGACATGCTGGATGTTATCGAACGTTAATCCAGCTTCTGACAATATTTCCTCGAGTTTGAGGAATATATTGGTGAGCTGATCCTCGATGGCGGGGGAGGTGTCCATCAAGTTGGACACGTAGAGATGGTTTCTGGATGTCGTCAATACCGGATCCACCTCGTACGAGATTGGACCAGAGGGCTCGTCCAAAAACGAGGTAGACGACTCTGTAACCACTTCCTCCTGTAGTATTTGTGGTATATATGCCCGCACAAATTCCGAGGTGGGCTTGCTTACAACCTCAACTCCGAACTTCAAATAATAAACGTCTCCTTCTAGGCGAATTGCCTTCTGGTCTGTCATGACCAACTTCTTCTTGAAGAATACGCTATCCAACACAATCGTCTCAAACTCTCCTCCTTCTCCACATATATGCACTTCATACATACTATTGAGTTTAACCAAGTAAGGAAAGAGCTCGGTGATGGATTTGCCCAAGTGTCTCGACTCCAATCCTACGGCTGCTACTTTGATGATTCTAGCATCCAATTGGCTCATACACATTTCACTCATCAACTGGAGTTGGGGCCGTTGCCAAAGAAACGCCAACGATGTAAAACCGAACCTGTCACAGATGTTCTCCACTCTGGTTCTTTGGTAGTGTGACAAAATGGCCCCACAGCTAATGGCTTCCAATCCTGGATGTTTCAGTGCAACGGTTTTAACAAGCTCGTATAGATCTTCGATCTCATCGTTTTCGGTTCGTGTGTACTCCAACAGCTGGTTTGCAGATTTTCCGGTGATAGGCTGTCGATAAAGCGGCACATCTAGACACTCAGCATAGTAGTCTATTATATCGTGGCCTACAGTTTGAAACATAAAAGAGTCAATCTCATCCTGGGCAGTATTTTCAGGGTATAAATTGCCTAGAGCAACAAGCTCGTGGCCCATGCTTAGGCAGTGGTGTATGTTGTAGAACGAATCCTTCCCACCGGAGATCAATGCTAGGAACTTCATGGTCAAAGGCTGCAACTGCAATACTCAGTTGTGCGCACCAGTGCGTAAATCTGAGGCCCATATTTTTTCGTTGCACAGACCATCGATCCGCACACGACCCAAATCCGCGAGTATAAAGGATGTGAGATGAAAATTTTTCAATTTTTCATTATACCATAGATAGTCAACATGCCTCGTATGTGAAATACAATACGATGGTGATTGGATTTGACAACAGTGACGTTTAACACATCACGACCGTCATCCAGAGGTTCGGGTCCTCATTAGACATCTGCAGAGCTTATTTATTGTGATTGAACTCCCGACACTTCAATCACTTTATCTAAGAATAAGTCTCACACCAACATTTCAAAGGCACAACTTTGAGCTATTGGCAAACGGGACACTCTGCATGTCTGTAATGAACACCTGTAATCTCGTAGTCACCATCTATACACTCTGAACCAAAATTCTAACAATCATTTAGGTGCCCCAAGAACTTACTCTAAGACTTACTCCGTTCCAAAGCAACCATACGAATCTGCTAGATTGGATGCTGAATTAAAATTGGCCGGTGAATACGGTTTAAAGAACAAGAGAGAAATCTACAGAATTAACTTCCAATTATCTAAAATTAGAAGAGCTGCTCGTGACTTATTGACCAGAGACGAAAAAGACCCAAAGAGATTATTCGAAGGTAACGCTTTGATCAGAAGATTAGTGAGAGTTGGTGTTTTGTCTGAAGACAAGATGAAATTGGATTACGTTTTGGCTTTAAACGTTGAAGATTTCTTGGAAAGAAGATTACAAACCCAAGTTTTCAAATTAGGTTTAGCCAGATCTATTCACCACGCCAGAGTTTTGATCACCCAAAGACACATTGCTGTTGGTAAACAAATTGTCAACATTCCATCTTTCATGGTCAGATTAGACTCTCAAAAACACATTGACTTTGCTCACAACTCTCCTTACGGAGGTGGAAGAGCCGGTAGAGTTAAGAGAAGAAACCAAGGTAAGGAATCTGCTGGAGGAGATGCCGAGGAAGACGAAGAATAAATTAGTACCCGCTAGTTAATTAATATATTTGGTTATATTTCCAATTATATCTTATGTAGTATAGAATATATCTTAAGTTTGTACTTGTGCGTGTGACTGCTGATAGTCGTCTCATACTGGAGGGCTGGTGCTTTAGGGCACAAGCCCCGCGCGATACTCTCAAAAATTCTCACTAAAAACTTTTTCAAAACTATTATTCTATAGCAAAATGGGTAAATCGTATGTAAATCCTGTGAAACGTGTGGAATTGAAAGGAGAATGGTCCTAATGGACTCGTCGAAAGTTAGGAGTCTTGTCCAACGTGTAAAACGCCGAGTTTTGTTTGTGGTACTCCGGATTTGAGTACATCTCACCTCCATCAAAAAGTGAACCTGGAAGTCGAACTTCAGTGCACAAAGATTGTTGAATGAGTCTTCAATAGTGAAAAAATCGAAGCAAAGAAAGTCCCGTTCCCAGAGTCCACTCAGATCATGACTAGATCGAAATTGCGGCCTCTCAAGTCCACAAGCCGGTTCCAAATAACTTTCAAATAACTTCCAAATCACCTCCAAATCACCGTCAAACTCCCCCAAGCTCCCCACCCACACTCTCGTCCCCATCCAAATACTAACGTTCTAGTCACGGTTACAGATCCCGTACTCGTTACGCTTTCCAACGTGACTTCAAGAAGCACGGTGTCATTCCCTTATCCACCTTCTTAAAGACCTACAAGGTTGGAGATATCGTTGACATCAAAGTCAATGGTGCTGTCCAAAAGGGTATGCCTCACAAATTCTACCACGGTAAGACTGGTATCGTTTACAATGTCACCAAATCTTCTGTTGGTATTATTATCAACAAAGTTGTTGGACACAGATACATCGAAAAGAGAGTCAACGTCAGAGTTGAACACATCAAACACTCTGCTTGTCGTCAAGAATTTATCAACAGAGTTAAGCAAAACGCTGCTTTAAAGAGAGAAGCCAAGGCTAAGGGTGAACAAGTGTCTTTAAAGAGACAACCAGCTCAACCAAGAGAAGCTAGAGTTGTTTCCACTGAAGGTAACGTTCCTCAAACCTTAGCTCCAGTTCCATACGAAACCTTCATTTAAGCTGTATAGATTCAATGCATGTAGTTTTACTTTGTCTTTGGATGGCACACTGACAGCTACTACGTGGAAACTATTTAGTACCGGAGTCTGGTACTAAATAATTTCAGTCCACGCAGCGCGCGTGCCAGTTCTCGCTTCTTAGTTGGGAAAAATCAAACACCTCATACATGGCACAAGTAGAAGACAACAACGCACCTGTTAGAAGCGAGACTTCCAACGTGTTTAATGAGGCGTTGGACTTCTGGACTAAGATCAACTTGCCTGATATTCAGAAACAATTGGACGAACAGGGAATTGACATCAAAGAAGAACAAAAGTCGTCCCTTGTAAGTAGGAAGAACTTAGCATCTAAAACAAAAGAATTCAGGAAACTTCCTGACGACCAGAAACTCGACCAATTCAAAGGATTGTTGAAGCTCTACCAGAATGAAATCGATACTTTGACCAACAAGCTGAAGAAGATCGAGGGGTACTTTTTCGACTTCTACAGATCAATTGCTGAAGCTCCTGATCCCAAACCTCTTTTGGAGATAAGTTTGGATAGTGTCATTGAGAGTGGAGAAGTGACGAGCTTGAAGAAGGAAATCGCCAAATTGAATGAAGAGTTGTCCAAGAAAGCTGATTATAATCAACTCAAACAGAGATTACTAAGAAACGAACAAAAGTCAGCGGAGTTATTGGGCAGTAGATTGGCGGCCAAAGAAGATGAATTCAAAGCATTGATTGAGGAGAAAGAGTTGAACTGGCAACAAAAAGAGAAACTTTATAACAAACAATTGGAAGACTACAAGAAATCCATTGAGGAGTTGAAAACGTCTCAAGAAGTCACAACACTTCAGTTAAACTCCAGAAAAGAATTGAGCTCCAATAGCGATAGTTCCACGCTTGTAGCGCAATTGGAAATTGTTTCCAGAGATTCGGAATACAGTAAGCAGAGAGTGTTGGAAGTGGAAAGACGTAACGAAGAACTTATCAGAGAACTTACCAACGTCAAGAACAACCTTCAGGTTGAAACAATCAAAGAAGAATCGAACAGAAAAATCGGAGAGTTAGAGAGTGAAAATGTCTTGCTTATAGCTGAGCTTGAACAGGCCAGGAAGCAGATGGGATCTCAACTCGAACAAAACAAAAAGCATATTGACAATCTCAATAAAGAGATCAAGAACCTCAAGGAGGATATCAGCGACTCCAAGTCAAAATTAGCAAAAACTAAAGACTACGACGAAATCAAAGCTGAGCTCCACTTCTTGAGACAAATAGAATTCGACGATCAGGAATCAGATGACGAATTGGTGGATGTGGCCGACAAGACCAAAAACAAGGTGGACACTGTGCTTGTTCAAAGAAATAAAGCCTTGAATAACGAACTTGTTAAGTACAGGTCCGAGCACGACTCATTGGTTGAAAAGATCCAGCAACTCCAAGCTCAATTGCAAGAATCCACCAACGAAATCAGCAAACTTACACAGGCAAACAACAAGCTTGAGGACGAGCTTGATAAGTTTGATCGGGTTAACAACTTCAATGACAATATGAGTTTGATTAGTGGGTTTACCAGAAAAACCAGTGCCAACTCCGACGAGTCGATTCTCCCTCTTATAACCAAGCAAAGAGATAGATTCAGAGACCGTAGTGTTGAACTTGACAACGAGTTGAAGAAACAATACACCATTGTGGGTGAACTTAAAAGGACCATTGGTAACTTGAAGCGAGATAACGAGGAACTCTACGAGAGAACTAGGTTCCTTGCATCTTTGAATAATAAGAGTGCCTTCCAGCCCAAACCCAATACTGATCTCGAAAACAATCCTTATAAGAACAATTACGAGTCCAAGCTTCACCCAATTGAACAGTTCAGGATCCAGGAGCAAGAGAGAATTTCTTCCAGACTTTCGCCGTTCGAAAGAATTTTCATCAGTCTTACAAGGGCAATTTTGGCTACCAGGACGACTAGAATGCTCTTCCTATTCTACTGTATGAGTTTACACTTGATTGTGATGTTGACTACCATTTATTCCACCAGTGCTCACACGCAGCTGATTCCAGAGGTTGGAATCAACCAAAGCACAGGAGGAGACGCATTGATCTGAGTAAAGTTCTTGAGTGTGTTACTTGAGTGATGGCCCAATTGTGGTAGGTGTGGTAGTGTAGAATGTGGTGCCGTGTCGGTGCCTGAAGTGTAATTAGGGTCACATGCTCCTGTATGTAGGTTGCTTCGCACTTGTTGCTATAAATTGTGGTAAATTCATTTTAGCAGTCTTCATTTACCTGATACATCTAGTGGCAAATGGCAGAGGAAGACAAGCACAACCAAGCGCAACCAACAGACTCGGAACCTCAAGGGGAAAAGAGCATCAATGATATCAAACCGGAAGATTTGTACGTACAAATCGGAAACAGTCGTGTTCCCTTCAACAAGATTAACAAACCTCATACGGTGGTACTTGATCCTCTGAGACACAAGCCTCAAATTCCTGCTGAGCAGTTCCCAGACTTGACACCAGAGGCAAAGGCCCGGGAGGCTGAGAGGAAGTAGTGTGTAGTTAATAATACGCCATTCACGAAGTTGTGCAAGTGCAGTGATTGTGTTCAATGAGACTTATAGTAGCACATTCTTGTCAGTGTCGCTCAGATACAGGTCCAACGTGCGTTGTTTTCGATGCCTTCAATTTCAATGCCATTGCCTTCTGTTCGTAGTTTCCTCCTTACCATCATACACCAATCAACTCTACAATTTCACACTCAATCGCTTCTTAAGTTCTCACTTCCATTCTCATTCTCTTTCTCTTTCTCATTCTCAGTCTCAGCCCGATCCAATTCTCGATTTCAGACCCTCCTTTATCTCACCGCGATCTGACTGACTGACACCACATCTGATTCCTTGAAAATGATCTTGCCCAGGAGATTGATTAGGGCGGTGGCATATGCTCTAGGATTCTTCATCTTCACGTCGTCGGTGTTGCTCATAGCAAACAAACACAACTATATTGATATCAACCAATATATTCCTCATTATCTAGCACCGAGTTTTTTTCAGCCAGCATCCAACCTCTACATAATTGATGTTCTGATCAACAAATGTTTCAGATACAACAGCAAAAACCCCCACTGTGGGAAGCCCAAAGAGTCTGAGGGGGTCAGTGGAGATCTTGGGGAATTGGGCAACTGGGTTCGGGTCAATAAGGATTTGACTTTGGGCTCTTCTTTCTTATACAAACAGTATCTCAGTTATAAGATTTTGAAAAACGAGGCCTTCAGCAACGGACAATTCGACGATGACGACCTTACCAGCGGTGGAGTCATATCGGATCTCGCTGTGTATGATGAAATAAATGACAGCAAGATCAAAGGTAATACCATGAAACTTCCTCGGAAGGTTTTGGATGATATTCGTAAGAAAGATGTTTATGACGACGAAGACAAAGCCGTTTATGAGAGCAACAATGTGAAAGGCGAACTCTACAAGGGTGACAGTCATAAGCATAAGGCCAGTATTGGGAATAAGGAGTTACAGGAACAGCTTAAGAATAAGGAAGAGGAAGATAAGGAGAAGGAAAAACAGGAAAAGTTGAAGGCTATCGAGAGGGAAAAGCAAGAAAAGGAAGCTTTGGATGCAGTGGCTGCACTTGAGAAGCAGGTGAAACAGGGCTTGGAGCAGGAGGACTCAGATCAACTCCATCAGGTGGCTGAACAAGCCAAGAAATTGGGCAATAACGCCAACGGTGGCCAAAAAGAAGACACTGAAGACGACACAGCGCCCGATGCTGATTTGACTTTGGACGCAGATCCAAATCTGGACCCTAATTCGGAGGAAGACGCCGATTCTGTTGCTGGAGACGAGGATCCTTCTGAGGGAGCTTCCGGTTCTGACGACCCTCCTGAGAATACCCACTCGAAACGTAAGCGTAAGGTAGAAACAGACATCTCCTCGCTCAAAGTGCACTACGAGATCCCCACCAAGGAAGAGGTCGAACAAAGCGGTTGGAGAAGCAAGGGAAACGGCATTTGGGCCAAATACGAATCTTACTCAACTCGAACAGGCGTCACTGGCATCGACATTCTCTTTGGGAAAGACGCTGTAGAGCCTCGTCCAAACTGGAAGTTGATCAAAGACAAGCCCTTGAAGGGTGTCAAGGCCAGTGCCGGAAGATTACCATATATCACCTTCAGAAAGGGCCAAAAGCTCGATTACCAAAAGTACGACAAACCACTCAAGGTGAAAAAAGACGGCACGTTCAAGATCCTCCAAGTGGCAGACTTGCACTTTTCAACTGGCGTTGGGAAGTGCAGAGATCCAAGTCCAAAAGAAAGTGCCAAAGGATGTTTGGCGGACCCCAGAACGTTGAAATTTTTGAACAAGGTTTTGGACTTGGAAAAACCAGATATGGTTGTCCTCACTGGGGACCAGGTTTTCGGAGACGAAGCACCAGACAGCGAGTCTGCGTTATTCAAGGCTGTAGATCCTTTCATCAAACGGAAGATTCCATTTGCAGCCGTTTTAGGAAACCACGACGACGAAGGATCGATGTCAAGAGACGAAACGATGTCATTGTTGGCGAATTTGCCATACAGTCTAGCGGCCAATGGGCCTGAAGAAGTGGAAGGTTTTGGGAATTATGTGGTGAATGTTGAGTCCAAAAAGAAGAAGGCACATATTTCGCTCTACATGTTCGACTCACACAAGTATTCACCCAATCCCAAGGTGAATCCGGGATACGATTGGATCAAGGAGAACCAATTGATCTTCGCCGAAAGAGAGTACGCTAGCGCAAAGAAGCAATTCCCTGAATCCCATTTATCAATGGCATTCTTCCACATACCTCTTCCTGAGTACCGTAACTTGAACCAGCCTTTCATCGGTGAGAAGAAAGAAGGCATCACCGCCCCCAGGTACAACACGTTTGCCCGTAAAGTTCTTGCTGGCATGGAAGTCAAGGCCATCAGTGTTGGTCATGATCATTGTAACGACTACTGCCTATACGATACAGACACCTCCAACGAAATGGAACCCAGTAAGATCTGGTTGTGTTATGGAGGAGGTGCAGGAGAAGGGGGATATGGAGGGTATGGAGGGTATGTGCGTAGGCTTCGGACATTCGAGTTCGATGTCAACAAGGAAGAAATCAGAACGTGGAAACGTATAGAGTCAGATCCAGAAACCAAGGTCGATGAACAATTGATTGTGGCCAACGGAGAGGTAGTTAATTTTCAATAATCCTACAAGCATCTACAGTACATAGTTATAATGGAACAGGCACGAACCGTGGGAGCCGTGCATCTTTAACCAGCATTTTTATGATCAAGTCTCGTAGATCTACAAGCCTTGTAAGTCGATCGATAATTTTCGCGCCTAGTGTACCACCATGTCAGTTAAGAGTCCAGAGACACCGGACGCCAAAGAGCTCCGGGCATGGCTAAATAAGTCCAATTGCCTTCAATACTACCCCAAGTTTGTGGAGCAAGGAATCACGTACGATCTTCTTCCGGAATTGGACACCAGCGCCCTTAAAGAAATAGGCGTGGATAAGTTGGGAGATAGATTGAAACTTGAGATCTCCATCTCTAACATGAAGGCTGAAGCGCTCAAAAAGCTCGTGAGAGTGGAAGACCTATATAGTCAGCTTACGGTCACCAGTCCTGGAGGTGCTGCGCCTGCAAATCCAATCAACTTGAACGACTATACCATAAACGAGAGTACCATAGTAGCACCCGATGTAATAAGTCCTACCATCAGCTTGAACCAAGGAGAAACAAAGCTGAACAAGACCATCACATTCATTTTGGCTGATGGGTCCTTGAAGAAGGTCAACGTCACTGGATGTTTCAATGCCCAGGCAATTAAGAGGAAAGTGTTACGGAAGCTTGGAATCAAACTGCAAGAAAACAAATACGACACGTATATCCAGAATGACGAAGGTGTCAACCTCTTGTACGACGTGGAGCTAGTTACCATTTGTTATTCTCCCGATAGACTCGAGAAACACCGAATAATTTTGTGTGAAACTGGACAATACCCCACTGAAACACAGATCGAGGCTAGTAATAAAATCAAATTGAAGTATGCCAAATTCCACCAGAAAAAGCATATCAAGGATGAACTCAAACCACCAGTAACCATGAGACAATTCTTTGGCCAAAGACCTCCTAGCGAGTTGATTTCCTCTAATTTGGCTGAATATTTCCCTGAAGCTCACCAAAGAGAGTTGGAACAAAGTGTCAGAAATAGTGTACGATACAGCGTGCGGCTCTCCAGAAGATTCAATCTCCCAGGCTTGGGCTCCAATGTGTCTGTAAACTCCACCACAAACAAGAGATATTCCATGTACAGCAATGCCACCGTGAAAAATCCAGCACCTTCCCTATCTTCGAGTGATAACTCTAGTGCTGCTGGAAGAAGACTCTTCCCAGGGAAAACCATTGGTGATGTGATGGTCAAGAACGTCACGTCAATTGATGAGGTGGTCAATCCTGGTGATAACCAATCCGTTTTCAGTAAGCCTTCGATTAACTCAGATGCGAGCATCCAATCCCCGGCCCGGTTGGCCAGGCTCTCAATTGCAGCAGCCAACTTCGATGACAATAACGCCAACACTAACAGATACTCCAGAATCGAATTGCTCAGTGTTGACAGTGATGACGATGATGATGAAGATGATTACGGTGCTTTCATAGATGAATACGGCGATTTCGACGTGGAAGAAGGCCCTCGCAACTTCTTGAAAGGAGCCAGAATCGGAGCAGGAAGTTTCGGTACTGTGTACCTTGGAATGTCTCCCTTCACGGGAGAATTGATGGCAGTCAAACAAGTGAGTTTGGCTGAAACACAATCAGAACTGAGAAGAGGAATGATTGAAGCCCTTCAACATGAAATGTTACTTTTGAAGAACCTCAATCATGAGAATATCGTCAGGTACTTGGGCTCTTCTACTACAGAAGAGTTTCTTAACATTTTCCTCGAATACGTTCCTGGAGGGTCTGTTCAATCCATGTTAATGTCATATGGGCCTTTTGAAGAGCCATTGATCAGAAACTTTATACGACAAGTATTGATTGGGTTAACTTATCTTCATGGTGAAGACATCATACACAGGGATATCAAGGGAGCTAATATCTTGATTGATATCAAGGGGACAGTCAAGATCAGTGATTTTGGAATCAGTAAGAAAGTCAGCACAGAGGAAGACCATCAGGACAAAAAAGCTCGCAGAGCATCATTACAAGGATCAGTATACTGGATGGCACCTGAGGTGGTCAAGCAGACGGCTTATACCAAGAAAGCTGACATATGGTCGGTTGGATGTCTTATTGTTGAGATGTTCACTGGTAAACATCCATTCCCCAATTTCACTCAAATGCAAGCTATATTCAAGATTGGAACCAACATAACGCCATCAATACCCGAGTGGTGTACATCGGAAGCCAAAGACTTTTTGACCAAGACATTTGAGTTGGAGTATGAAGATAGACCTGATGCCATTGAGCTTCTTTCGGAGCCGTTTTTGAACCCACTCATCATGTCCAAACAGTGATTATACCGGCAGCACCTAGCAGGAAGTGAGCCAGTACCCACCACAAAGCGCATGTGGGTACGGTGTTGTGTCCAAGCATTTTGTAATTCAGTTGAGCTGTAAAATGTACACCCAACTAAAATATACGACTACCTACGAGTAATAAATGAGCTTTTCGCAGCTATAAAAATTATCATGGAGATTCCGTTCAAGTCCAAGCCAAAGGTTTCACTCATTGACATTGCACGACTCGACCGGGATCGCTCCCAATTTGAGCAACAGGAAGAAGGTTCGGGTACGAAACTCACACGAACGTACTCAGAAACTGAGGTGAATAATTTCGATGACGAAACTGGTCACAGATTATACAATGATGAGCTTTTTAGACCCAAAAAGAAGGAGAGCGGGATCTCTCAGATTTATAGTAGGTCCCATGGCCCAGTGTTTGGGATTGAAGATGAGTATATCCCCGACCTCAATTTCAGTGAAATGGTATACAAATGGAGCGATACCCCGGATTTGTCTCGTACAAACAGTACGAGCTCGTTCCTTGATTTGCAAGATTTACATGCACGTGTATCGCCCAAGCGAATAAACTCCCAGAACCAATTCAAGAGGGTCAAGGGAAGCAGCGACTTCGAGCAAGTGTTGGTGAGTTTGCCTTCGAATTTCAACGACTTGCCGTATTCTCAACGGAAAAAACTCGTGAAATCCATCAATCTGAACGTAGATTATTCTCAATTCTCGGTGTTCATTAAGAACAGCACCCCCAAGAAAACATTGGCTGGGAGACTCCTCTCTTCAACCACCGATTTGAAGAAGATCGTGCCTGTGAATGTCGACGAAAAAGGTGCCAAAGTCATGGATTATACTCTCGGAAAAGTCATTGGGTTTGGAGCTTGGGGAACCATCCGAGAATGTTTCGAAATAGGAGATAACAGTAGCGAGTTTGCCATGAAAATTGTCAGTAGCAAACGGTCTGGAGTGCTCAGAATCTTCAAGCGGGAAATCATGATTTGGGAGCACTTAAACCATCCCAATGTTTTGAGATTGATAAGGTACTTGGAAACCGACGAATCCATATTTTGTTTGATGCCTCGGATCAACGGTGGTACTCTCTTTGACTTGGTTCTGGCGTGGGGGATCTGTGAGCAGCCAGATCCCCACAGAGTGGATCTCTCGGTGAAGTATTTCCTTCAAATATTGGAAGCTGTGAATTATATGCACC
The DNA here is from genome assembly GCA_030581535.1 of Yamadazyma siamensis. Classification (NCBI taxonomy): domain Eukaryota; kingdom Fungi; phylum Ascomycota; class Pichiomycetes; order Serinales; family Debaryomycetaceae; genus Yamadazyma; species Yamadazyma siamensis. The sequence goes on from JAKTTO010000014.1 coordinate 279,174, forward strand.
GGTTAGGGATCGTTCACGGGGACTTGAAGCTCGAAAATGTACTAATATCCAAACCTAATGATGTCAAGGATCAGTGGAGCATGATATTGTGTGATTTTGGTATGTCTCGATACTATAAAACTTCCAGTGACATTAGGTCCAAAAGCAGCATGACCGAAATCAGAAAACCGTACAAAGGGGAAAGTCCTCACAGTAAGCTCCTAGCTGATGAACTAAAGAAATCCATTTCCATGTCCAGGTCCAGCTCTCCCTCGAAAAGTGACCCTCCCATAAATTCACTTGAGAGCATCAGAGAGTATATTAACGAAATGAAGGCCAAGGAGTTGAAGAGGCAAAGCCAGGTGGACCTCAACCTTCCAGATAGTCATATCGGGTCCTTACCTTACGCTTCTCCTGAGTTGCTTTTACCTAATCCTCCACCTCTTGGTCCCTCTGCAGATATTTGGGCCTTGGGAATTGTACTTTATACCATGATCACCGGAAAGCTTCCATTCCAACACTCATACGAGCCCAGACTTCGTGCCATGATCATCAAAGGGTCCTTCGATAGACAAGAATTGAAAGGATTCTTAGCACAAAGGGAATGGGTTTACGATTTGATTTGCGGATGTTTGGAGTTGGATATCACCAAAAGATTTGACATGCATCTGATGACAGAAACGATTGAACGAAATACATAGTTAATTGCATAAGAATAACGAGATCTCTATACTGAAGTAGGTCTATGAAAGCTAGTCTAACTGCTAAGGGCTTGAGAGAGATCTTCGATCAAATCATCCACATTCTCAAGTCCTACACTAATTCTAAGTAACTTGGGGTCAGCTTCAGCGTCTGTCAAGGCTCTCCATTCGATCAAAGTTTCGGCCCCACCCAAAGAGGTGGCATGAATGAAGTACTTCAACTTACTGGGTAATCTTTTGGCAGTTTGTTCATCCTTCAAAATGATGGAAAAGGTGGGCGAATGGATGGTGATTTGGTGGGGATATTGTTCTTCTTGGATGGATCCGTGGTAAACCTTCTCCAAAGGTTCGAATTTATCGATGTTCTCGTGCAAGTATTTCACCAACTTTGCAGCATTGTCGGCCTGCTTAGCTATACGGATTTCGAACGTTTTCAAACTTCTATAGAGCAATGAAGATTCGAGGTTCCCAATATTCGATCCAAGGAAACATCTATCCTTAAAAAGTCCAAGAAAGTCCTTTTTGTCCTTCACCACCAAGATTCCAGCTAACAAATCACTGTGGCCTCCGAAATATTTGGTGGCAGAGTGCATGATGATATCGGCGCCATGTTTGAAAGGATTCTGTAAAGGTGGAGGAGCAAATGTGGAGTCCACCAGTAACAAAGCCTTTTTCTCGTGAGCTTTTTTGGCATAATCCTCGATATTCAAATTGATTCCATAAGGATTGATGGGCGTTTCGAGGTGCACCAAGTCTCCCGGTTGTAGATGGTCGAAACTGGAAGGGTCATCCAAGTCCAACACCTCTAAGCCGTAGTTTCTGGTGAAAATTTTGGCGATATTGTGACATCCATGATAAGCTCTACCGATAAGAAGTCTCTTGGGATTATAGTATGTCAATAACGCGTAAAAGGCGGCCAACCCATTGTTGTAGACAATTGCGTGGCCATCTAAAATCTTGGTGAGTGCTTGTTCTACTAACGAGCTGTTTGGGTGTGAGAATCTCGAATAGATAAAGCTGTCAGAATAGTATGAATCTTCGAAATTGAAATCAGCTCCCCTGACAAGATCATCGGGGTTGTCCGAATATTTGTAAGTGGTGGAGACGTTGATTGGAGGGATCACATCCTGAGCCTTGTGTTTGTTGTGAATCAAATTGGTGGTTATTCCGGCCATTGATAGTAGTGAAGGAGAAAAATATGGATCTGGGGAGATTTTAGATTTTATAGGTCTACGCCGCAGTGCGAAACGAACCGTTGTGGCTGGTCGGGATAGGCAAGTCTGGGCCGAGCGCGTGCCAGCGTGGTGCCAGCGTGGTGCCAGCGTGGTAGTAGTAGCGCCGGTATGGCGCTGGTATCGTACAAACTCTAAGTATTACATCACGTGACCTAGGTGGATCGAAGATCAATTTTTGGAAGCAGTAGCTGGCATTTCGACGTGAACTGAAACGGATCGAATTAAGGACAGGATCTCGCAGTGTCTCAAACAGTAAACTGTTAAGTACATGCGTTCATTGTAGAGTGAATCGCATAGTTTCCTGGACATTCAAGAATATAAATTTGAGACAACATATGCACACACGAGATTCACTTATACGAAGAGTACGAAGTGACCCACAACAGACAAAGTAACCAATAGTGCAAGAGACCATTTTGAGTAAAGTGCTGATGGGTTATCTGTATTCATTTTGCTCTCAAGTTACCAAAAGTTTACGTCAGCTACTAAAACCCAAGTGCTCAATGATACTATTGCAACAACATAGAACTCACTTTTAACTCTGCAAACGGTTCGGTACCAATTTGCGCCTATGAGATTTTCGACTTTATCCAGCAGCTAAGTAATGCGAGTCCGCATGGCCCAACTCGTAACCCTGTACCTACGGTTTCGCCGTATATAGGAACATATACGGGACTACATATGTAACTAACTGAGAAAAAATGTTAGAATATGAGTGCTGCACGTGACCATTACGTGTGCACGTGACTTCAGTCCACGTGACCAAGCCTTGCAAGTCGACACTGACCAAAAGCTCGCTGCAAAAGTCCCTGATACGACTTTGAGCTGTGACATTTGTAATTTCACTCTCTGCCCTTCAGGTATAGAAATCCCACTTAGCGCATGATTCCCTATCTTACCAACCACTACTTCTTCATTTGCTCCAACGAGGGCACCGAAACATCTCCATACCACGCCAAGGTACCTAGGATGCACCCTCACGCCCGAAAAGGATCGCTGTTCCGATCGTAGTAACGGTGAAGGGCTCTGGCTACCGGGGAGCGAGAACGAGAAATTGGTTTTGCATGTTGTGAATCACCGTTGCATTTTGTAAGTACGGTTTTGCAGGTTAGGAAGAAGAACTACAGTTTGAGTACTAATTATCAGAGGGTTGAAGATCGCAATATCTAACCTGCGATCGCGTACACGCACTGTGGATCTTTCTCCTCTGCCACAGTATGCAAGGTCTTACTGAAGACAGGAGGCACAGGAAACCGGACAGAATTAGGCAATAAAAATTTGCAACCTTATTGGCTCAGCAGCACCCTAGATTTACCGCAACGGCAAGTAGTCGCATTCAAAGCACCGCTGCACAAATAAAATGCACTGAATCTGATATCAACATATTATCTACAGATGACGTAATATTTGGTCTGGTTTAGGCTATCCTTTCGAAGAGTTTTTTTTTTCTTGACCGTGAGAACTTGAGAACAAGTGCAATAAGCAATCGTAACTTTGTTCCATCAGGGGCCCATTATTACAATCGAATGGAGAACGTTGTAACATACTTTGACATATGCAACATCGTTGGTGGTACGGGCTCAAATGTGGGCACCAGGTTCCCCTTGAGACCCTTGCCAAAACCTTGAAACCTTGCCAAAATGAGTCCTAATTAGGAAGCTTTTACTTGTTATTTAGCATCTGCAAAAGATAATATTTTTTTTTTCTACGCAATCATATAAAGTCGCCTGTGTCCCCTTCTAATTTCACCATCTGTACATCCTAAACACTCCCTTGAACATGACCAGACAAGATCTTGAAAAAGAGGCTGTGGAAAGTGTACACTCTACTTCTTCTTCAGATGCTACTGATATTCTCGACCTCGAGTCTGATGATGTTGCATTGGCTAAAAAAATGAAGCTCATCAATAATACCATCGATGAAATTGGTTTCACTCCATACCACGTTAAGCTTTTCTTCCTTAATGGGATGGGATACGCCACAGACTCTCAACTTTTGACCTTGGAGTCCAGTGTCAGACAATTTATTAACTATCAATTCGGTCAGAAGTTCCCCATAACCAACGAAGCAATGGTTATTGGAGGAATTGTTGGTGCAGGTTTCTGGGGTTTTGGTGCTGATCTTATCGGAAGAAAGTTGGCGTTCAATCTCTCGTTGTTCTTATCGGGGCTTTTCATCATTATTACTGGTGCCATGAACTCGTTGGCTACTTATTCGTTATTCATTGCTTTGAGTTCTTTTGCTTTTGGAGGAAACCTTGTTTTGGACACATGTGTGTTCTTGGAATTCTTGCCTTTCAAGAACCAGTGGCTTTTGACGTTCTTTGCGTTCTTCTGGGGTGTTGGGCAAACTGTTTGTGTGCTTATCGCATGGGCATTCTTACCTAACTTTTCTTGTGAGGGACCTGACCCTTCAAACTGTGACTCTGCTGATAACAGAGGATGGAGATACACATGTTACGTCAACGGAGCCATTGTATTGGTATTGGCAATTGCACGTGTCGTTTTCGTCAGATTGGAAGAAAGCCCCAAGTTCTTGGTTGCAAACAACCGTGATGAAGAGGCATTCAACAATTTGAAAAAAATCGCTGATAAGTACAACAGGCCTTTCTCCTTGACTTTGGAACAATTACATGATTGTGGAGAGATCCTGAGTAACCACGGTCTCCAAAACGAAAAAAACAGTTTCATTGGATCTTTGAAACTTTCCGGTAAGCACTTGAAAACTTTATTTGCCAACAAAATCATGGCCAGAACTACCATAACTTTGTACGTCAGTTGGTTATTACTTGGAATCTTGTACCCTATTTACTACGCTTTCTTGCCTACTTATTTGGCCACTAGAGGAGAAAATATTTCTGCCAGTACAACTTATGGGGTTTACAGAGACAATGTCATCAGTAATGTGTGTTCCATGGGAGGTCCAATCATAGCCGGTTTGCTTTTGTATTTTTTCCCAAGATTGGGTCGGAAAGGAGTCTTGGCCATCGGTGCCTTTACGGGTGTGGCCTTCTTTTTCGGGTACACAGGAGTGAAAAACCATGCTTCCAATGTGGCATTATCTTCCTTGGCATACGCCGCCTTGTACATTTATTTTTCGGTTCAATACTCCGTTGGGGTGGAATTCTTCCCAGCTTCAGTCAGAGGAACCGGAAACGGGCTTGGAATCATGATCACCAGATTCGGTCAAATCTTCTCTCCCATCATCGCCTACTACTCAGACACATCGTCCCCTACTCCTTTGTATGTTTGTGGAGCGTTAATGTCCATCAACGGTATCTTGGCGTTGACTTATCCTTTCGATCCATCAAAGCAAAGACCTGGTTAGTCTGAAATATTAAATTTAGTTAATATAAAACTTATGTAGTTCACCTCACCGGCTTCAAGCAGTATATCCTTACGGGATACAACTCTTTGGGTAACCCTTTTTGAATGTCACTGGCAATCAACTTGAATCCTGCTCTGACAAAAAGTTCTCTGAACTTGGTGTCGGTTCTGGTGACTGAGGAATCTGTTTCATCAAATACATCATCGAATGAGGCTATGTTCTCTTTGACGATCAATGTTCCATCTGGGATCAAATTGTCCTTGCACTTGAGCCAAAATTCCACCAACTTATCGTCTGGTAACTGTCCCACACACCATTGACACCAAATCAACCAGTACTGTCCTTGTTTGTGAGGTAACACCTGCCACTCCTGCATTCCTGTGGGATATATATCTCCCAATTTACCCTTTTCTCGAACTTGTTGCAATTCCTGAGGCATTCTCTCAAGAAATGGCTTTACAGGCTCCAAGAGATCACACTCGTCACTGATTTTCCACAAGAAATCCCTAGTGACACGTCCGATCCCGGCCCCCATTTCAATGGTGAGCTTCTTTTGGCCCGGGGCAACTGGCATCCTGGAGCTCAATTTCCGTATAAATGTCAGTGATCCGATAATATCTGCTTTAGGTACTGACGTTTGTTCACCGTATCCACCCAAAACTCCGTTAACTGAAGCAGGTACAGAGCTCCAATATGCAATAGCATCATCGTAGTTGATCAACGAGTCTGCGTCCACATCGTTGTCGTATTCTATCCCGTCCCCAATAACTGTTTTCGCAGGCATCTGCACTGATGAGATTTTCAGATTTCCAATTCATCTCAATCTCAATTTCAGTTTATAAAACGACGCGACTGGATTGTGGTCAATGAAAGAAAACTACTGGGACCTAGACGATATCTTGGCCAGTTCCGAGAAGATACCGGTGAAATTCAATCTCACGGTGCCGGGCATTGGGTACCTTGACAACCAACCGGGGAAACCCATCGAACAAAACACAAAAGTGGAGCTTCCTTTATGGCTCGCAGAATCTCTAGCTCAAACTCCCATAGATGATGATATGGAAATACTTCTGTTTTTGACTCCAGATGCTTTGAATGATACCGTGAAGAATGCAATCAAATCGGATGCCGTGGCCATTGATCTTCATTCAATCATCCCCAATTATTTCAATTTCGTGCAACACTGGTGCTCTTTATTCAATGATGAAGATTGGAGTGAAATCTTGAAGAAATTGTGCAAAGAAAGAGCTTTTGAGATATACAACTTTGCTAGCAACACATCCAAACACATCAACAACAACTTCATCCTATCGCTTGATGAGTTCGAAAAAAAATTGTATAAAGCATCAATGGAATCAAGCCGGCACTTGAGGGATTGGTTAAATGATTGATGGTCTTAATTTAATACTTTACTTAATTATACACTAGTTTTCTATTCGTTAAACAAGTCGTCATTCTCCGAATCGTCATCAGAAATGTCGGTCCTTGACTTCTTGGTTTCGGGTTCGGCCCCATCCGCCTCTTCGTCATCATCTTCAATAACTGTTTTCTTTCTCTTACGAGACTCTGGCTCAGACTCATCCGCACTGGGCTCATCGTCCTTCTCGAGGTCTGCTTCTGGTTCAGGCTCTGGTTCTGGTTCGTTTTCTGAAGCAGTATCGTCGTCAATGAAATCTTTCTTCTTACTCTTTCTTCCTTTTTTACCTTTCTTCCCCTTCTTCTTTGGTTCGTCTTTCTCCTCGAACAACTTGTCGTCTTTTTCATCATCATCCAAAGCTCTGTTTTCTTCGGCCCATACCTTGGCTTGCTCTTGAAGTTTTTCACGCTCCTTGGCTCTTTCTTCTTCCACAATTTTTTGTAACAAGGCTTGCTCTTCCTCTTTTCTCAACTTCTCTTTGATCTCCTCTTCTCTGATTCTTTGTGCCTCTTGAATCTTTTCATTTTCCTTCAAGTGGTACTCCTTGGTCTCTTCCAACACACTTGTGAGCTTATTGAGTAAGGTGTTACCCAAGTTGGCTCTGGATTTCAAATCATTCTTTGAGTATGGCAAAAACTTCTCACTGGATACTTCTCCGAGCTCATTCAAGATCTCAATACCAACTTTCAAATTCTCAATTCCCTTCTCAAGCCCTTCAATACTTCTGTCAGCAACTGGGATTCTGGTCAAAAGGTCGGCTGCCAGAAAATGGATGTATGACAAATTGAATTTGAAACTATTCTTTTGATGATTTCCAGCAAATTCGAGAGCTTTGGTTTGATAGTCAAGACTCTTTGTCAAATACGTCAAGTTTTTCTCGCCGATACCTCTCAATAACCAACTTTTACTCAAATACGTTAAGATGTTAGTGTCTTGGCCATTTGTGAATCTGTTCAACGCAACCTCGTAATTCTCAATTGCCTTGTTATATTGCTTTGATTCCAATAACACATGCCCTAAGTTTAAAAACACAGACACGTCATTCAACAGGTCTCTGATTTTCCTTAAAATGTCCAAACCCTTACTTAATTCCAGGTTTTCAATGTACACAATTGCCAATCCTTGAGCAGCAAAGACATTCTTTGGATCCGTGGAAATCACTTTGGAGAAAAGTTCTATAGCTCTGATATAATACTTCTTACGCTTCTCTTCGTTGCTGGATCCCTTCAAATCTCTGGCCATGACACAATATGTGTTTGCCAATGATATCAAAGCGTAGCAATCGTGTGAGTTGTATTTGACCAAAGTATCTTTTTGATGGTTTGTATCTGCGTCAGGTTTCAAACCCAACTTTTTACCAAAGGTTTTTATGAACCAACCATAGAAGGATCTGATCTCGAGATTGGAAGCGTGAGTTTCCAACAACTCTTCTATTTCCTTCTTGATTTCATCTTTCGAAGTTTCGGTGGCCAAATTCAAGAACAAAAGTCTCAATTTAGCAGAAAAATAGGAAGGATTGGAATCCAAGATTTCTTGATAGAGTTGAATGGATTTGGAATCGTTGGTAGCCTCCGTGCTTCTGGCCAAGTTGAACTTCAATGTGGTGTGTAAAGCAGATTTCAATTGTTCGTCGGACACTGAGTGCAATCCGTCGATCGCCAAGTTGAAATTCGTAGTAGCAACATCCAAGTTGTTCTTGTTGAAGTTGAATACCCCGATATTATTGTAGATCTCAATGGGCACATCCTGTCCTATTTGAGTTCTGGACTCCACCGCCTTGTTGAGATATGCCAAAGATTGGTTGATGTCTTTGTTCTCATACAATTTGCTCAAAATAAGGAACGCATTCAAGTTGATTGGTTCCTTATTCAACAAATATGACTCGTTATCATTAACATCACTGTTGACTCCTCTATTGTTACTCAAGGTGATGTATCTTTCTAAGAAACTGATGGCCAATTCATGTCTTCTCTTGGACTTGGACTGTGAGTTAAGGTATCCTAAGATATAGTTAACCTCCAAGTTTTTATTGTTCACTTTATTCAATTGTTCAAATGTGATCATAGCTTCTTGGGTAGAATTTCTACTTATCTGAGACAAACCCAACCCAAGCTTACTAGAGAAGTTATTTTCGTCGAACTTGATGGATTCATGGAAATATCTTTGTGACTGGCTGTAATTTCCCTGATTAAAGTAGCTTCTTCCCAACCAATAGGATCCTTGGGATAACAAGTTCTTTTGAAATCTGGACAACTTGGTTTTCGAGGATCCAACCGAGTTGAGGTTGATATCTTGGATGATTTTATTTACAATTTTTTCCACCAAGTCGTAGTTCTTCTTGGAAAGGTAGAAAGACACCAATGCCAAAAGCACCACGGGATCATTCTGGTCTCCTTTCAAGTTATCATTAAGCTGTGATAAACATTCCTTATAATTTTTAATGAAGTCCTCGTCACTCAATGAATTGTTGAAAGTGTTGTTGAAGTTGTAGAGGTTGATGAGAATGCTGGCCTTTCTGTTTTTTGGGTCCAATTCCAAGGCTCTTTGCCAACTCTTGAGGGCCATCTTGTAATCTTTCAAGAACCAGAAGCACAAACCAATCCCAATTCTAGGGTCTGGTTTCATGAGGGGATTGATGATTAATACTTGTTGATATAACTTCAAGGCGACCGAGTAGTTGGACCCACGGTTCATGATGATCTGGGCCTTCCCCAAAAGTCCAAATGTATTCATTTCGTCTGCTTTTAATAAGACATCAAAGTATCCCAATGCATCTTCTTCTCTACCTCTGCTCAATGAATAAACAGCTTTCAATGCCACAAA